>AWUE01023752.1:0-10327 GCA_001974825.2 Corchorus olitorius
CCATCCATGTATATTGCATCGCATTTGAATTTCTTATTCCATTGCTACTACAAGGTAAAAAGGGGGGGGGACACTAAAAAGAGAAAGGAATTTGAAAAAGAAGAAATTTTATTAGTACATTTGGGCTTTTTTTTTAAACTTTGACCTCTTGATTATTACTTTTTGGATTTTTGTTTTGGGTCACATCTTGTTAAGCCCCATTTCCCTTTTTATCCCATCACTTGATACTAAGAGGGATAAGTCAATTCATAATTTGTAAAAACTCAAAAAATTGATAATTGATAATCACAAAAAGAAGTGTAATGTGCATTCATTCTCATGTATAAACTTGACTCATATCAATGGTTCTTGCATTACACATGACATTTCGTTTGTACTTTCTAACTAGCTAATGAATAAAGAAGGGCATAGTGGAACTTCATTTCTCCCTTGCCACTTACAGAAACGAAACACTAAAAATAGCCATTTGGTTCACTTTTTGCAGTGTTATTAAGCCCTTCTCTTTGACAGACTCTTATACTCTTATTTCGATCCTAATGCTCTTTTAAAGTCCCTTGACAGAATCGGTTGACCTGCAAACAAAGCGAGGAAGCAACCACAGTTCCAGTAGGTTAAAATCAGCCAGAACAAGAGCTCGGTACAAGCATAGGCAATAGAGCATAAGTTCAGCGGATGAAACAAGCAGTTGCCAGATATTGGAATTGCTTCAAGGTTAGATTCTCAAATATCAATGCAATCCAAAATGGTTAGCAGCAACAATGAGTAGAAAGAGAGCTTCAGAGCAAGTCCAGCCCCAAATCCAAGCATCAGTTAGTCATTTCATACACTTATTGGTACTGCAACGCACACGTGCAAGAGCAAAACAGAACAGTGAGAAATGGCATCATTTCCCACTTAAAACAGGTTCCAAATGAATTCTACAACTTGCAAAACAGAAGGGGACATAGCCCAGCAGAAGCTTACATCAGATAGCAATACAGCAGATTTGTTAACTTCCTTCCCCTGAATCTGGTTATACAAAACCAGCAGCATTTTGGTATGCATTCAAATAAACACCAACACATTCATGACAGCTTGTTAGAATATACGCATTGACAGGGATCAAATAATAAACATAGACAGCAAAGCCAAACAACAAAGCGAAATTGGTAGGTAGTCATCAAGTACTTATTTTCAAGGGCAAACATTTCTCAATAAAACAAAAATCAGCAGATCAAGGGGGCATCAGGGCATTCAATGTACAAGGGGAGGATTTATAATTAATCAAGGTCAAGGGCTCATTTTGTATTCGAAACAGTAATAGCCAAATTTCAAAGTGGTTACAGAGATTTTACCTCTCTCTTGATGACTCACGTTTCCAACCCCAAGGCCAGCTCATCATCATCACCTTCAACCAAACTCACAAGGCAAAAAACAGTTAGACAGAGGAAATGAAATCGTTTTAGCATTGGTAAAAATGCCAATTCGGTTTTGAGCAGAACAAAATCTTCACCTGACAGCTCAACTGGCTAATGGTTATCTTCATCACCTGCCCAAAAAGAAAAATAAAAAATACAAAAAAAGGGGAGTCGTTAGATAGTTTGGAGGTGATTGAATCTCACGGTGGGAAAGTTCTTGACTTGAGCCTTTAAGGCTCCGTTTAGTAGAGCGCTGCGGTAGCGGTGCGATTGACACTGTTTGGCAACTGTACAGCTGAGATTACACTGTACAGATTAGATTAGGTACTGTATAGATGAGATTATTAGAGCAGCGATTCAAATGGAGTTTACACTTAAGCTCCGTTTGGTCTCAAAACGGTGGTGAAACGGTTACAGATAAGAAGCCTAAATAGTTAGCCTTAAGTGGATTGAGAGGTGGTTTTTTCTTTGGGAAAAAAGGGAGGAACGACTGGAAAATTAGTGTTCTTGGCTTTTTTCTCTGAGTTTTTTTTTCGAAAACAAAAGAAGTGAAACAAGAATGATAGAGGTAAGTCCGACTATACCTCAAGCAGAGCAAAAATTCTTGCTCACAGAGGATCATCCGCACTCTGTTCTTAGTTTAGGAACTCAAAATCGACTCCTTTTCTTCAAATTAAAAGAGGGCTTTTACGTGTTAAGGGTTGGGTTTTCAAATCTATAGCTTGTTTTGATAAAAAGGGATTGTGTTGATGAAATCGGGTTTGAGATTGGAAGGGTAGAGATAGGGTTTATTCCTCTGAAACGAAAAGAGAAAGGGAGAAGAAGAAGATAAGCGATATAAGAGAAGGGCTAGGGCTAAACGACGCTGTTTAGCAGGTGGGGGTTTCTTTTTCATTCAATTTGATCCTTCATTCAATTCATGCAATTTGGTGCCTCTGTTTGCTATTTGGGTCAATTTAAAGGTTGATTTGGTGATTTATGCATGCAAATGTTTTAAATTTGGTCAATTTATGAACATATATGTATGTTGGATGGTATTTTAGTCTTAAAAATGTCAACTTGACATTTAAAGGTGATAACTTTGCTTGATGTTTATTGTTTTTTAAGTCGGGTATTTGATGGCTTTTATTCTTGTAAATGTGATAAATATTGATGAAGATTTTTGGTTCTAAATGGTTAAGCTCTTGTTAAAGATGTTATTTTTACTTGTGTATTGCATGGATAGAACGTGTAGTAACTAATAAAAATGATGATTGGGATTGGACTTGCTTAAAAATTAAGAGTTTGCTTAAGGTATTGATTTTTGATTTGGAAATGATTTATGTTGATTTCTTGATTTCTAATTGACCTAATTTTGGTTTGAAAAATGGGATCTTGGGTTAAAGTTAAGATTTTTCTTAAATTAAGGTTAGCTTGAAAGTAATATATTGAACCCTTTTGGGTTGACTTTAATTTTGGAAAAAGTAAACTTGGGGCTAAAGATCAAATTTTTTTTGGAAAAAGAAATTGATGAACTCATGTAAATTAATTTCAATTTGAAAAATGAAAATTTTGAGGTTAAAGACTTGAGTTTTAGGTTGATTCAATTAAGTTCTAATTTGACTCATACATGTCCAATATTTTGTTTCCATTTGATCAAAGACTCCACTTATTCTCATGATTGCTTTGGCCCTTGATTTAGGGTTTTGCTTGATCTTTGATACAATTTGATTCTTGATTTACATCCTTGATATGCAATTTGTGATTTTATTCCCGAATTTTACTAATTGTTCACTTGATGTGCAGAAAAGTCCCTAGTTGTCCAAGTTGGCCCTTAGCTTTTAATTTCTCTAAGTTTAATTCAATTCGATTAAGCCTTTGTGATTTGTAAAGGTTTAGTGATTAGTGTAGTGATAAAGTAGAGATCAATCATGTACATTCATGTCACACATGCTATATGTCACCTTGCTATGTTCATAATGCATTAACATTCGTCTTTTGCCGAGATGGAGGGCCTTTCGGGTAAAGGTAACCCGGTACGAATTCTCGGGAGCTCCTTCTAGACCGGTCTTTTCTCTAAATACCCCCATAATGCGTGGGAACGGTTTATGGAGTTGACTTTGGGTAGACTTGTGTTAATGCATGTAATTAAAATCGGACTTTCATGCATTCTAATTGTCATTCATGTGAGTTAGCTAAACAAGGATCAATAAACAGTCGTATTTTACTATGACGAGTGGGGCCCAAATAAATGTACTCGGGTACGAATTTTGGTTCTCGATCCGAGATTGGATTATTCCTGAGATACCCCCATAATGCATGGGAAGGGTCTCGGGTTAATTTCAAGTATACCACTGATTACTGATCAAGTAAATTAAAATATACCTTTGCATGCATCATGCCATTGCACTAATCAAGAGTTTAGATCAAAAATTGAAATGCCAAATCCGAAGGATCAGTCTTGTCTAGTCCACATTCCTAGTTTTCCCTTCCCCACCAGAAGGTATTGTTTAATTCCTAGTTTGCCCTTCCCCACCGGTTGGTATTATCTAAATTTCCAATTTGCCCTTCCCCATCCGAACGTGTTGTTTAAAGTTTGATTTACCCAGTTTGCCCTTCCACACCAGATGGTGTTGTTTGATTCCCAGTTTGCCCTTCTCCACCAGAAGGTGTTTTTGATTCTCAGTTCGCCATTCCCCACCGGAAGGTGTTGTCTAAATTCCCAATTTGCCCTTCCCCCATCGGAAGGTGTTGTTTAAAGTATGACTTACCCAGTTTTCCCTTCCTCACCGGAAGGTGTTGTCTAAATTCCCAATTTGTCCTTCCCCATCGGAAGGTGTTGTTTAAAGTCTGATTTACCCAGTTTGCCCTTCATCACCGGAAGGTGTTGTTTAATTCCCAGTTTGCCCTTCCCCACCGGAAGGTGTTGTTTAATTCCTTGTTTGCCCTTCCCCACCGGAAGGTGTTGTTTAATTCCCCAGTTTGCACTTCCTCATCGGAAGGTGTTGTCTAAGTCTACCTTTCCAGATTGCCCTTCCCCGCCGGAAGGTGTTGTCTATATTTTAGTCTGCCCTTCCTCAGTGGAAGATGTTGCTCCTATTCCCTTCATGCCATATCATACCCCATGCATAATAAAAGGTTTTAATCCAACTAAAACAAAGAAAAATCAAAACATAGGACTAAGAACTAAAAGCAACCTTTTTATTTTAGACCCACAATTAGTACCGTCTCTTGACGGGCGTGCCAGGGGTGCTCATCCTTCCCCGGGCGTAATCACTCCCGAACCTAGACTCAAGTGACAAGACCGGACCTATAGGTGTAGTGGGTCCCATGCCAAGCACTGGACTTCATTAGGCTGGATAGGTCAATTAGGTGACTAATCACACCTTAGAATTTTGATTAGTGGCCTCTCCCTTCCCAAGTCGTTTCAGGAGGGTTCGCTCCCCGGACCCAAACGTTTCGACAGCTTGGCGACACCACTGGGGACTTTTAGAGAGTTACGCCTCACCTAGTCTAAATAAGATCTAGGGCTAATAAAATGGTTGCTTTGTTTTGTTTCGGTTTGTTTGTTTTGGTGTTTATTGCTCTTGTGCTTTGATATTTCTGCTATCTTCACCCATATCTTGTTGTTTTCTTTGTCTTCTGTTGTGGTTAGTTACTATGTCTGTCAAGTGTAGTTTTAGGGCAATGGTAGGTTGTTCCTTCACACACCTCACTTAGATTGCATCTTGCATTCACATTTCGCCACCTTGATTAGATTTTAGGAGGTATAATAAGCAAGCCTTCGTGGTACCAACCAGGTCCCCGTATAGGTTGTGCGAAAAGCCTCCACCCAACGAGACCTTGCCAGGTCAAAATTGGGAACCTACTAAGTACGTGTGGACCAACCCAGCATATAAGTTGGTACACATAAGGAACATTCCAAACCTTTACCCTTTCGTTTTGAAAATACGAATCGTAGAAAGAGTAGCCTCTCCTTACTCTCAGTAAATAGACCACCCACCCCAAGTGGACATTTGTGTCCGAGTTTTATTCACAGAAAACCTTTTATTTAAATAAAAAAGGGGGGCATCATTTCTTTTCAATTCTGGCATTGTTATTTACTTTATACACTTGTTTTCCTTTACTAACTCGTGTTCTTTTGTGTTTGTCCTTTTTCGATTTCGTTCCATGCATTCATTGCATTAGGTGGTCACATAATGGCAAAAACCAAGAAAAAGGGTGAATCAAGCGGGGTGGGACCCACACATCATCCAGCAGAAGGAAGCACGAGCGCAGCATCGCGGGTTGGTAATTTGCCGAAAGATGGGGCAGGACAAGAAAGGAATGGGGTTGCAACATCTCTGGATTACAGCATCGAGTTTCCGCCAGTGACCCATTTTGATACTAGTCAGAGCAACCTCGACAAGTTGCAGAGTCTGTGGGCAAGGTTTTCATACAAAGAGCAATTCAAGCAGAAGTATGGGCTTATTGGGTCCCTGATTGATGCCGAGGTTGATCATTCATTATTAAGAGCCATGATACATTTTTGGGACTCTGCTCGCCGCTGTTTTGTTTTCAATGAAGTAGACATGGTGCCTACAGTGGAGGAATATCGCTCTGTGCTGTTTCCTTCAGATGAGATTCTATTTAGGAAGCCTAATGACAAGATATATTGGAGGAGGTTGCATCCCCAAGTCAGTAAGCACACCTCTGAGATGACTGGAGACAAGACAGAACAGTGGATGGGTGAACTAAAAAGTTTGAGCACTGGAGTAAGGGCCTTCAAGGAAAGTTATTTGGCTCAGAAAGCCGATGAACACTTAGGGAATGAAGAGAAAGGATCTCAGTTGATACCCCTTTTGATTTACGGTCTGATCATATTACCAAAGGCTCTGTCACATGTAGATGAGTTGATGATTGACATACAGGATTAGGCAAAGCATGGGTTTGACATTTCACCAGCAATCGTGGCAGAGACTATCCGGTCCCTGAATTACTATAGGAGATCCAGGGAAGGAAAATTTATTGGGTGTGCGGCCATGTTGACTATATGGATGAAGACTCACTTACCCTTGATTGATACTTCTAAGATGGCCATTCAGTTTCGAGATAGTGATCCCATCAAAGAGTTTAGGAATATTGCATGGGTTAAGAAAACAGTGCAGGAATGGATAGACTGGTTCAAAGAATATGGACATAGCAACATTATGTGGAGAGCCTGATGGATGAGGAATAAGATCCCAGTGCATAGAAGTGGTGGAGAATCATTCATGCTACTGATGGGACCATGGGGAACCACCACTTACTCGACTTCTTTGGTGCTCAGGCAGTTTGGAGTGGGGCAATTCATTCCTGACATGCAGGGTTTGTGCAGTATTGACATTGAGCATAGGGCGCAGTTGGAGATAGACATAGCAAGGTGATTGAGCTAAAATTGACCTTATTTTTATGCCTATTTTACTATGTTTTTAGACCCATTTATGCTTAATTATATGTTATTTTATTAATATTTGTGTTTTTAGTCTTTAAGTGATGTGAAATTAAGAAATTGTTATTTTTCACTATTTTTGTAGCTATTTTGATGACTTTTTACACAGATTTGAGCAAAACAATTTTGAGCATAGATTTGGAGATTCGAAGTTCGTGTTTGAAGACCATTTGAAGATAAATTGGAGACTTGACGACCATTGAAGATTTATTTCAAGAGGAAGAATTGGAGCTTTAATTGAAGGCAAGCCATGGATAAGCCCTTAAGGTTTGGTATTTATGGATAATTTATATGGGAAGATACTCAACCCATATAAGATATTAATTGGAATTAAAATCCCAATTAATGACTCCTAAATCCAAGGAAATACCAAAATCCCGTAGATTCCCGATTCTAGTCCTAACAGGATTAGGATTCAGGAGATGTTTTGGTAGAAAATTCATAGCTTTCTGCTCAGACCTCCGATTGAAGCCCATGAGTACTCGTTGGAAAGCTAACTCCGAGATCTACAACTTTCCTTTGAAGTCCAATAACCAGTTCTGCCGTTTTCAAGCCCGAAAATGCCGTTGAAGTTTCTGCACGAATTCAGCAAAAATTCAGGATCCTATTTTGACTTGGATTCTACTCTAGGAAGACTTTTAATCCAACTTGGAGTCCAAGTTAGACCCTAAAACCGGCCTAGACTCTTTTCCAAGTTAGGATTGGAATTCATAGGGTTATTTCCACTATAAATAGTCACCTCCTGTATCACAAATCACACACCAATTCACATAATTCTCTCTAGATTTATTTTCTAGTTTTTCTTCTAGTTTTTAGGCAAAGGGTGTCGCCACCCTCTCTAGCTATAGGGTGGTGCGGAATACCTAGGTTTTTGTCAAGGAGATTTCGCCCCTCCAAGGTCCTGTAAGTACTCTTATGCCTCTCATGGATTTTCCTAAATCCATGAGTAGCTAAATTCTTAATACTTCTGAACCTTTGGTGAATTGAATCAATTAAATATGGTGAGATTTCTGTTCTTATAATTTGGTATTTTATTCTTGATAGATAGCATGTTAAACTCTGTTTTAATTCTACAATCTTGATCTTTATTGATTTATTGTGGCCACTAAAGAGTTAATTTGAGAGATTGTTGGCTAGATCAAACAATAAGGTTGACTCATGAGTTTGATTGTGGGTAGCAAGTTAGCCGCGCTTGACGGCGGGTTAATTGGGTTTGCATGCCAGTGATCATATTTATCTGGTTGTTGTATGGTTTTATTTATTAAGCATGTGTGAAAGAACTAATAAAAGTTGATCTTAATGCTTTGAATCCTAGCAAATCTTTAAGGCTTGACGGCTAATTGATTAGTTAGGAGGAAAAATGGGTAATTTAAGGCTTGACGGCTAATCTTATCTAAATAGCATGTTAGAGTTTTCCCTAGACTAGTTATCATCTTGAATTTAATATTGAATTTATCTTTTAAATCAAGGACCCATAATTAATTTGATTGTTTTCTACCATTGGTGAAGAAGTATATCCTTAATTATTGTTTTCTTTCTTATCTGCTATAGACTTAGATTAAATTTACTTTGCTTTGTTTTCTAGTTTAATTGTTTTCTGTTTAATTGCTTTCTGTCAATCTCTGTTTTCTGTGTTGTTTTTGAGAGATTTTAAGGATTGTATCTTAGGATAAAATCTATCACCCTTCTCTGTGGGATCGACCCCTACTTGCCCTATCTACTTAGTTAGGAGTTTGTTGGGATTTTATTTTTATGATTGTTGACGACCGATCATAAATTTTGGCGTCGTTGCCGGGGAAGGGAACTTTTTCTGGTTTTTGCCAGGGGAAGGAAAAATAGACTCATCTGAAGACGAATCCCGCGAATTTTCTCTTAGTCTCTGCGTTTTTGTGTTTCTGATCTTAAAAAAAAAAATTTGCGTTTTTTATTTTTGTGTTTGCGTCTTTTTGAAAAAAAAAAAATTTTGTGTTTTGCGTCGAAAAAAAAATAGTTTTTGCGTCATTAAAAAAAAATTTGTGTCTGCGTTTTTATTAAAAAAATATATATTTTCTTTATTTTTTGTCTTTAATTTTAATTTTTATTTAAGAACTTTTACTACTAACAATTTTCTTTTGAGTTTTTGAGTTTTTCTAGGAAGCTGCATGCCAAAGACATGAAGTAGTGGCATAGAAGACTTTGAATTTGATCCAGAGCCAGAAAGAACACTATTTTCATTAAGGAAGGAGAAATCAAATCGACAACAAGAAGAGGAGCCATCCAATTCGAGTTCTCAATCAAGTTCTCCTAGATCTGCTGCTTCAACATCGTCAGAAGACATGGCAAACGAAGAACCTAAAACCCTGAGAGAGCTTTCTGCACCAAACGTCAATGCACAACGCTTAACAATTCGATACCCGGATACGACTGCAAATTTTAAGATTAAATCTTGATTTATTCAGATTTTACCCAAATTTCACGGTCTATCTGGAGAAGATCCTCACCGACATCTAACTGATTTCCAGATTGCCTGCACATCAACAAATATCCAAGGTATCACTGAAGACCAATTCAAGTTAAGAACTTTTCCGTTCACTCTTGTGGATCGTGCGAAAGATTGGTTGTACCTCTTACCAACAGGTTCAATCACATCCTGGACGAGCCTTAAGAAGTTGTTCTTGGAAAAGTACTTTCCTGCTCACAAGGTATCAAGTATAAGAAAGGAGATTTGCGGAATTAAGCAACGCCATGGAGAGACAATGCATGAATATTGGGAACGTTTCAAGACACTATGTGCGAGCTGCCCCAATCATCAAATCATTGAACAGTTGCTGATCCAATACTTCTACGAAGAATTACTACCGTTTGACAGATCTTCCATAGATTCTGCAAGTGGAGGTGCTTTCATAGACAAAACTCCCACCGACGCTTGGACTTTAGTGGAGAACATGGCTGCCAACACTCAACAATTCGGATCTCGAGAAGACTATTCAAGACAAGGCGATACAAGAAGAATCAATGAAGTCTCTACCCATTCCACCTCACTGGAGCAACAACTTCAAGAGACAAATCAACAAGTCGCTGCGCTCACTGATTTATTCAATGCGAATTTTTCAAGTGTGCCTAAGATTTGCGGAATTTGTAAGCAAGGACACTACACTGATAAGTGCCCTTCTTTGGAACACACCGCGCAAGAAATCAATGCTGTTGGAATGCAAGGAGCCATGGATAAGCCCTTAAGCTTTGGTATTTATGGATAATTTATATGGGAAGATACTCAACCCATATAAGATATTAATTGGAATTAAAATCCCAATTAATGACTCCTAAATCCAAGGAAATACCAAAATCCCGTAGATTCCCGATTCTAGTCCTAACAGGATTAGGATTCAGGAGCAGTTTTGGTAGAAAATTCATAACTTTCTGCTCAGACCTCCGATTGAAGCCCATGAGTACTTGTTGGAAAGCTAACTCCGAGATCTACAACTTTCCTTTGAAGTCCAAG
>AWUE01023754.1:0-19699 GCA_001974825.2 Corchorus olitorius
CCTAGACTCCTTTCCAAGTTAGGATTGGAATTCCTAGGGTTATTTCCACTATAAATAGGCACCTCCTGTATGACAAATCACACACCAATTCACATAATTCTCTCTAGATTTATTTTCAAGTTTTTCTTCTAGTTTTTAGGCAAAGCGTGCCGCCACCCTCTCTAGCTATAGGTTGGTGCGGCATACCTAGGTTTTTGTCAAGGAGATTTCGCCCCTCAAGGTCCTGTAAGTACTCTTATGCCGCTCATGGATTTTCCCAAATCCATGAGCAGCTAAATTCTTAATACTTCTGATCCTTTGGTGAATTCAATCAATTAAATATGGTGAGATTTCTGTTCTTATAATTTGGTATTTTATTCTTGATAGATAGCATGTTAAACTCTGTTTTAATTCTACAATCTTGATCTTTATTGATTTATTGTGGCCACTAAAGAGGTAATTTGAGAGATTGTTGGCTAGATCAAACAATAAGGTTGACGCACGAGTTTGATTGTGTGTAGCAATTTAGCCGCGCTTGACGGCGGGTTAATTGGGTTTGCATGCCAGTGATCATATTTATCTGGTTGTTGTATGGTTTTATTTATTAAGCATGTGTGAAAGAACTAATAAAAGTTGATCTTAATGCTTTGAATCCTAGCAAATCTTTAAGGCTTGACGGCTAATTGATTAGTTAGGAGTAAAAAGGGGTAATTTAAGGCTTGACGGCTAATCTTATCTAAATAGCATGTTAGAGTTTTCCCTAGACCAGTTATCATCTTGAATTTAATATTGAATTTATCTTTTAAATCAAGGACCCAAAATTAATTTGATTGTTTTCTACCATTGGTGAAGAAGTATATCCTTAATTATTGTTTTCTTTTTTATCTGCTATAGACTTAGATTTAATTTACTTTGCTTTGTTTTCTAGTTTAATTGTTTTCTGTTTAATTGCTTTCTGTCAATCTCTGTTTTCTGTGTTGTTTTTGAGAGATTTTAAGGATTGTATCTTAGGATAAAATCTATCACCCTTCTCTGTGGGATCGACCCCTACTTGCCCTATCTACTTAGTTAGGAGTTTGTTGGGATTTTATTTTTATGATTGTTGACGACCGATCACAAGGGCTAAGTCACTTCAGTGGAAGAATTCGCAGTGGGAAATGTGGCTGACTCACCCTATAAACCAACCTCGTCTCCAGAGTATGTCATATGGCACAAAGAAGTGGTCGAGAGTTTAGCCACACCTCCAGCCAAGAACCCGAGGATTAGATTGGGGGCAAACAGTGAAGACGAGCTCGCTCAGTTGAAAATTGAAAACAAGCGTCTTCGTGATGGGGCTGTACTCCAGGAACTGGAAGAAAGGTTTCAGTTAAAGAAAACCAAGTGGGAAAATGAGAAAGCACAAATGATAGAAACAGCTGAGAACATGCAAGTCCAGATAGACAAGTTGGTCAAAAGGAAGGAAGAGTTAGAGCAAGACCATAAGAAGGAAAAAGAAAGGGCAGAATTTTGCGGTAGTCAAAATAGGAAGCTTGGCCAATCCAGAGATGCATTCCGGGAGAAAGCCATAGAGCTGAAAAGAAGGGAGGTTGCAATTGTCGAGGGAAACTCCGAGTATGCTGCACTTGAACAGGAAAACAGGGAAATATAAGGCAGATATTGGGGCGTTAGAAGAGAATTGGAGGAAGAAAGGGATCTTAGCAACAACTTGGCTTCTTTGGTACGACGTCAAAATGAAGAAATTAGAGTCCTTAAAGGAAAAGAGGCAGAGCTTACCATCACCACCTTGACAACCGAACTTATAGCAGAAAGAGGAAAGACAGCTGAGCGTGAGGTGCAATCTGTGTTAATGAATGTCGCCCATCAAGTTCAGGTCCAAAACCTAAATGCTGAGATTATTCACTTGAGGGAATTGGTAGAAACACATCAGGCCAACTTTGAAGATCTTGAGACAAAGTACATGCTATACAAAGCCGAAGTGGATGAAATAGAGCGTGCATGGTTCTTCATCCAATAAAGGCTTTACAAGTGGGAAGATGGCTATCACACTCGCACTGATCAGTTGTTAGAGTTGCAAGGGCATATCCGGGCAGGAGTTGAAAAGGCTAAGAAGATGAAGAGCGAAATTCAGAGGGTCTGCGAGCGGAGGATGCTCAGACGAGCAAGGGAACACGAGATCCTAGAGTGTCTAGAAAGGGTGATCCATCTTTTCGGGTCTTTCATAAATGCTTACAAGAACATATCACTGAATGAAGGCTTTGACAAACGCAAGCGGGAGGAGGATGCAAGCGATGCATGTTATGTGGAATTAGATTAGAATAGTTGAATGGACAAGTATTTTGAGATTGTAATCAAGTTTGAATGAGTTGGTGATGTAATAATGTGGTGTTTTAAACCTTGTTTTGAGTTAATCCAGTCTCTCGGTTTTTGGTATTATGTGACCAGCTATTACATAATCATTAATGCATAAAGGATGTTTGGTTTATGTGAATGCACAAAATCAAGTTATGAAGGGTTACCACAATGGTGGAAAAACTTCATAACCTTTCCTTTTAGGTCGTACATTCATTCATGCATACACTTTGCATAGATGCCAGCGCGAAAGATACTTTGACTTATTGGATATAAAAGCGAAGAATTATGGATTCCACCACAATGGTGGCGAATCTTATAAGCTCTTCCTTTTAGGGCATCAATTCATCTTTAACTAAGATAATAATACTAATAAGAATAATGATAATAAAGGATCCTAATGGTTGGTCTTACGATTCAGGAAGAAACGTCAAAAGATAGCTCCGCCCAAAAAGCAGTACTAACAAACTCGGCAGTATAATACTAGGTCCAATACTAGAAAAATGGACGAACAAGCAGCAAAAATTCAGCGATTGAAGAAGGAAATGACGCGCTGAGATGAGGAGGCCCGACGTAGGGAATAAGCGACAAACGCTAAGATTGAACGTTTGATGGAGATGATGGTTGCGATGACTAACACAACCCCAGGGAGTTCCAAAACCGCTAATAGACAAGAGCAGACCACTGAGACCGAAAATGTGCCATCCACGGGGGTAACAGGAAGCACAGTTCAAGTCAGTTTGTCGATCCCTTCAATAGGGCAGGCTAACGTGCCTATCCCTCCAGGCCTTCATGTGCACCCTAATATGTCATCAACGAGTTTTGAGCCGTCTCCACCTACGGCACTTCCACCTTCTCGGAGGACAAATACAGTGCATGTGAGTGGATTAAAAGGAGTCCCTATAATGTCTGCAGGGTTGACAGCGGAAGATTATCCTAAAAGGTTGATTGAGGAATCCACTCAGAAACTATGGGACCGAATGGAAGAGAAGCTCAAAGGGTTAAGCGGCCACCATGCGTACTTCAAAGGGGTGGATAAGGTGTCCCTAGTTACGGACCTGGTTTTACCACACAAATTCAAAGTCCCCGAGTTCGAAAAGTTTGATGGTACCAGATCTCCCGAGGACCACGTTAACACATATGTGCGCCAGATGCAGCCTTACAGTTCAGATGATATGCTCATGCAGTACTTCCAGAGAAGTCTTACGGATTCGTCTTTTAAGTGGTACAGCAGATTGGCTCCTAGTCAGATCAAGACGTGGAATGACATGGCTAATGCTTTCATAGCACAATACAAGTACATTGATGAATTGACTCCTTCTCGTGAAACACTGTTGAGCATGGGAAGGAAGCCGGGTGAGACCATTAAGGAGTATGGCCAGCGATTCAAGGACATGGCCCTAGAAGTGGACCATATATGAAGGATTCAAAAATAGGCTCCAAGTTCCTACACACACTGCCGAAGGAGTATTACCGAGAACTGTACCAGGCAGCAACTGGCTCATTCACAAGATTAATTGTGGCAGGAGAAGCCTATGAAGCCGGGCATCGAAGTGGAGTCTTCGGGGATGCTGAAAAGAAAGGCCCGACATATCAGAGGAGGAAGGAAGGGGAAGTTCATGAAGTTGAGCAAAATAGTTTCAGGCCAAGAAACAAGGGACAACAGTATAAGGATAGTCATCAAGTACCCTGGAAGTATGAATGCAGTTATTCGACATCACAAGGAGAAGGAAGTTCAACAAATGTCACAGGAGTCGGAGGAATGACTCGTAGTGGAAGAGTATACTCACCAGAGTTGAGTCATGCTGCTCATGAGAAAACAAACACTCCAGTAAAGGAAATGGTGGAGAAGGATCAGACGCCGAGCACTCAAAATGAAGCGGTGGTGGCCAAATTGGTTTCAGATTTCGAAGCAGGAGAGTTCTTGAAAATCATTAAGTACAGTGAATACAGTGTGATTGATGCCCTGAACAAGATTCCAGCCAGGATTTCCATCTTAAGTTTGCTCCTGAATTCCAAGGCTCACAAAATTGCTTTGATGAAAGTGTTAAGGCAAGCATATGTGCCATACAGCATCTCAGTTAATGATCTGGATCATTTAGCCGGGAATATCACAACAGATGGTTTCATCACGTTCTCTGATGATGAGATTCCGGAAGGAGGAAAACGAGGTATAAGAGCATTACACATTGCAGTGAGGTGCAAAAACATGGGGATGGGAGGCGTGCTCATAGATAATGGCTCTGCATTGAACATTATGCCCTTGAATACGTTGAGAGCTCTTCCTGTGGAACAAACCTATATCCGGACAAACCATATGGTCATCCGTGCATTTAACAAAACTAAAAGGGGTGTTATTGGTGAGATTGAGATTCCTTTCGAAGTAGGTTCAGTTCCATTTAATCTGCTGTTCCAAGTGCTAGATATTGATCCCTCTTACCCATGCTTACTGGGGAGACCATGGATCCACATGGCTGGGGCAGTTCCTTCTTCTCTACATCAAAGGGTCAAGTTCAAAACTCCTGAGAAACTTGTGATTATAAAGGGGCAGAAAGACATGTTTGTTGCCCACACTTGTGCTACCCCTTATGTGGAAGTTTCTGAGGAATCTTATGAATGTGCCTTTGGAGCCTTTGACGTGGATGAGGTTCTGAATCCCCCAGGACCATCAGTAATGTCCGTCCAAATGCTGAAGAAACAAGGATGGAGAGAGGGGCAAGGGTTGGGAAAGTATGCCCAAGGAATGAAGGAAGTTCCGGCAGACTACAAGCAGAATATGGGATTCGGTTTGGGGTTTGAAGCTACCACTGAAGATCATAAGATAGTGATTGAGGTGAAGAAACAGAGAAAAGCTGAGAGAATGGGTAAAGCCACTACTGAGGGAAAGAAAATTGATGCGTATGCTCTGTATCAGAATTTCAGACCTGTTGGATGGGATGGTGAAGGTCAGAGTCGACCAAACCAGGAAGAAGAAGAGATTGAGCAGAAGATGAAGGGACTCGCCATCAACGCAGTGATTGAGGAGATATTTGGGCCTCACCCATGGGTCTACCCGATGGCTCTAGGAGAGGAATTGGACAACTGGGAGGCGTATGATTGTGATGTCTTAATGGATAATATGGAAATATAATGAACTTTGTCTTGATGGTGGTTTCTAAGAACATCTAAAGTTGCTTTAAATTCAATAAAAGACTGGTCTTATGCTTGTTTAAACTATCCACATGTGTCACTTTTTATCACAAGTAATAAAATACAATGCATATTTTCAATCCATACTTTGTGTATATCATTCATTCTCACCATTCTTTCTTGAATTATTATATTTATCTCTTCTTCTATGTATATATACACTCTCTTTAATTTTATTCTCAGGCCAAATGATGATGAATGCAAAGACGCTCCAGATGAGCCTGGGTTCGATTTTGACAGACCTGTATGTGCTGATGAGCTAGACGATGAAGACACTGAGGATCATAATCTACCCTCCGACCTTTTGAGATTAGTCGAGCAAGAGGAAAAATAAATTTTACCTCATAAAGAATCCACAGAGTTGATAAATTTGGGAACAGAAGAAGATCCGAGAGAAGTAAAAATTGGTACTACACTGTCAGAAGAGGATAGGCGGGAGTTGGTAGATCTGTTAAGGGAGTTTTTGGATGTGTTTGCATGGTCTTATCAGGATATGCTAGGTCTCGATCCAGAAATAGTTGTCCATCGATTGCCCATCAGACCAGATAGTAAGCCCGTGCAGTAGAAGCTGAGAAGAATTGAACCAGATATGCTACTCAAGATAAAAGAAGAAGTAGAAAAGCAGTTCAATGCTGGGTTCTTACAGGAGGCAAAATACCCAAAATGACAGGCAAATATAGTCCCAGTATCAAAGAAGGACGGAAAAGTAAGAATGTGCGTGGATTTGAACCGAGCAAGCCCCAAAGACAATTTCCCATTGCCACATATAGATATTTTGGTGGACGATACCGTCGGATACTCTTTATTCTCCTTCATGGACGGATTTTCGGGTTACAATCAGATCAAAATGGCATCAGAAGACATGGAGAATACAACCTTCGTCACGGCTTGGAGAGTCTTTTGTTACAAAGTCATGACATTCGGGTTAAAGAATGCTGGGGCAACCTATCAGAGGGCCATGGTGACACTTTTCCATGACATGATGCACAAAGAGATAGAAGTATATGTGGACGATATGATTGCCAAGGCTAGATCACCCAAGGAGCATATCGTAAACTTGAGGAAGCTTTTTGTGAGGCTGAGGGAATTCCAGCTAAAGCTAAATCCGAATAAATGCACTTTCGGAGCTACTTCCGGGAAACTATTAGGATTTGTAGTAAGTGAGAAAGGAATAGAGGTGGACCCAGATAAGATCAAAGCCATCCAGAACTTGCCTTCGCCTAAGACTCAAAAGGAAGTGAGAGGGTTTTTGGGGCGCATGAACTATATAGGACGGTTTATTTCACAGATGACCACAAAGTGTGATCTGATATTCAAGTTCCTCAAGAAAAAGAATCCATGAGAATGGGATGAGGATTGTCAAGCAGCTTTCGAGAAAATCAAGGATTATTTGATGAATCCTCCGGTGTTAGTCCCGCCTGTAAAAGGAAGGCCTCTAATCCTGTACCTGTCAGTGTTTGAAAATTCCATGGGATGCGTGCTAGCGCATTAGGATGATACAGGAAAGAAAGAACATGCTGTCTACTACTTAAGCAAGAAGTTCACGGATTATGAGATCAAGTATTCAAAATTAGAAAAAATATGTTGTGCGTTGGCGTGGGCCGCACATCGTTTGAGGCAGTACATGTTGTATCGTACCACCTGGTGAGTGTCTAAATTAGACCCGATCAGATATGTATTTGAGAAGCCAGGATTATCAGGACGAATCGCAAGATGGCAGGTCCTTCTTTCAAAGTATGATATAGTGTATGTTTCACAGAAAGCCATTAAAGGAAGTGCTATTGCCGATTTCCTGGCAGATCAGGCTAGTGGAGATTATGAGCCGGTGAAATTTGAGTTTTCCGATGAAGATTTAATGTTAGTTGCTCAGGTAGAAGAGGATGAGAAGGCAAATGAAAAAGTGGAAAGTGTACTTTGATGGTGCCTCAAATTTGTCAAGGCAGGGCATTGGGGCAGTGTTGATCTCCCCAAGCGGTGATTATTTTCCTGCTACAGCCAGGTTGGGATTTTATGCAACTAATAATGTGGCCGAATACAAAGCCTGCATTCTAAGAATCCAGTTGGCTTTAAAAAGGAAAGTGACGGAACTGGAAGTATATGGGGACTCGGCGCTTGTAATATATCAGATGAAAGGGGAATGGCAAACCCGAGATTCCAAAATGGTGTTGTACAAAGATCATGTTGTAAAGCTTATCAAACCGTTTGAAAGCATTTCATTTCATTATTTGCCAAGAGAAGATAACCAGATAACCGATGCTTTGGCAACTCTGTCGTCCATGTTCAAAGTGGGAACTGACATGGAAATTCAGCCGATACAAGTTCAAATGAAAGATTCCCCAGCACATGTCATGAGTGTAGAAGATGAGGTGGATGGGAATCCTTGGTATTTTGATATCCTCCAATACCTTAAAAATCAAAGGTACCCGGAGCATGCCACGGAAAATGATAAGAGAATGATCAAAAAAATGGCACAAGGGTACCTCTTGAGTGCTAAAACCTTGTATAAGAAAGGCCGGGATTTGTCATTGATGAGATGTGTAGATGCAGCTGAGGCAAGAAAGATTGTGGAGGAAGTTGATAGTGGTTCATGCGGCAACCACGCTAGTGGACATAAAATGGCCGGATAGATTATGAGAGCTGGGTATTTCTGGTTGACCCTGGAAACAGATTGCATCAAGTATGTGAGAAAGTTCCATAAATGTCAAATATACAGAGATCACATACATGTTCCTCCGAATCCTTTTCACGCCATGTCTTCTCCATGGCCTTTTTCCATGTGGGGCATAGATGTTATCGGAGCTATTCACCCCAAGGCTTCGAATGGCCATCGGTTCATCTTGGTAGCCATTGACTATTTCACTAAATGGGTTGAGGCGGCTTCTTACTCAAGTGTCACTCAAGCCGTAGTTACTCGATTTATCAATAAGGAGATCATCTGCAGGTATGGACTACCAGAAAGAATCATCACTGATAATGCATCTAACTTGAATCGGGGACTGATAGAAGAGACATGCAAACAGTTCAAGATCATTCATAGCAACTCAACTACGTACCGACCTAAGATGAATGGTGCGGTCGAAGCAGCTAATAAGAATATTAAGAAGATCATTGAGAAGATGACAGAGACCTATCGTGACTGGCATGACAAGTTACCATTTGCTCTTCATGCATACCGAACTTGCGTTAGAACGTCGACCAGGCAACCCCCTACACGTTAGTTTATGGGATGGAAGCAGTAGTACCAATTGAAGTTGAAATTCCTTCGTTGAGAGTTCTCAGAGAAGTGAAGTTAGAGGAAGATGAATGGGTACAAGAAAGATATGAGCAGCTGAATTTGATTGATGAGAAAAGGCTCACCGCAATTTGCCATGGTCAATTGTATCAGTAAAGAATGGAAAGGGCGTACACCAAGAAAGTTCATCCAAGAGAATTTAAGGAAGGCGATATGGTGCTGAAAAGGATTCTCCTTGATCAGGGTGATCCGAGAGGCAAATGGACGCCAAATTGGGATGGTCGTTATGTGGTTAAAAAGGCTTTCTCTGGAGGAGCTCTCATCTTACAAAAAATGGATGGAGAAGTTTTCCCAGCTCCTATCAATTCAGATGTAGTGAAAAAGTATTATGCCTGGAAAGGGGGGCTTGGATTCACTGGGGGTCACTTAAGTTGAAAACCCGAAAAGGGCGGCTTAAGCGAAGGATGGAAAAGGAGACTTGAGTTGAAAACCCGTAAAGGGCGGCTCAAGCAAAAGGGAACTGTAGGTTGGTAGTGGATGAATGTCAGACCATCTCTTAAGGTCAACAGGGTGAGGCTATGATCCAGACTGAGTCAACCGCTGTCAGTACAGCAGGTCTGTCCAGAACCCTTGGCACCATCAATATTTTGTCGTCGGAGTATTCATCATCACGAGGTGCTATCTTACTAAAATTGCTTCTTGTTTTCAGCTTTTCTTCTAATCAAGATATCTCCCTATTATCTATTTTTCTTATATACTTATATCCTTGTATATATTTCAGTAATTAATAAAAAGTATCGAAGTCTTTTTAGTTATGGATTCTGCTTCTTTGCATTACATTTCATCACGAGTAATAAACGGTAGGACGTGATTACATATTTTAAACAAGCATAAGACTGGTTGTCCTCTGGAGAAGCAACCAACATGACATAAAAACAAAGGCAGTAATGAGACAATTATGATAAAGGGCAAAGTTATCAAAAGGAGACACGATGAAAAGATCAGGTGACTTGCCAAAAGAGAATAAGGCAGAGGTCTAGGGGGAGAAAATAATGAACCAAGTCAAGATCTGTTGGAAAAACAGATGCACAGGACGATTCGAAGTGTTTGATTGGCGGCATTTGGGGAAAATTTGAATAGATGACTCAGAAAAATAAAACAAATTAATGACTATCTCAAGTTTTGCAAATGACTCATTTCATGATGACTAACATTTGGCATCATCTAACATGCATACATTTTCATAAACAGCATCCATTTTGTTTTTGAACAGGACCTTTCAAAGATCAACTGTCGACAGGGAATTTGTTCTTCAAATAAATGCCGATTGAGTTTTTCTTCAGACAGGAATAAATGGGTGTCTACGTCTTTGTGCACTTCCCAACTTTTAGATTGTATATAAACTACTCTTTTGTACACTTCCCGATAGTTAGAAAGCACACAAAGAGGGGCAGCTGTAGACACCCTAATCTTACATGTATCCTCCAAATTGAACTGAATTGCACCTTAATCAACATTAAAAGTCACCCAAGGGCATTCTGGTCATTTTTGCTTCAGTGTTATTTTGGTCATTTTTCAGTCGATGGTTAGTTAGCATGTTCATTTTAGTATTTAAATCCAAGTGTCCAAAAATATTTTCCATCCATGTATATTGCATCGCATTTGAATTTCTTATTCCATTGCTACTACAATAAAAGGGGGGGGGGGACACTAAAAAGAGAAAGGAATTTGAAAAAGAAGAAATTTTATTAGTACATTTGGGCTTTTTTTTTAAACTTTGACCTCTTGATTATTACTTTTTGGATTTTTGTTTTGGGTCACATCTTGTTAAGCCCCATTTCCCTTTTTATCCCATCACTTGATACTAAGAGGGATAAGTCAATTCATAATTTGTAAAAACTCAAAAAATTGATAATTGATAATCACAAAAAGAAGTGTAATGTGCATTCATTCTCATGTATAAACTTGACTCATATCAATAGTTCTTGCATTACACAAGACATTTCGTTTGTACTTTCTAACTAGCTAATGAATAAAGAAGGGCATAGTGGAACTTCATTTCTCCCTTGCCACTTACAGAAACGAAACACTAAAAATAGCCATTTGGTTCACTTTTTGCAGTGTTATTAAGCCCTTCTCTTTGACAGACTCTTATACTCTTATTTCGATCCTAATGCTCTTTTAAAGTCCCTTGACAGAATCGGTTGACCTGCAAACAAAGCGAGGAAGCAACCACAGTTCCAGTAGGTTAAAATCAGCCAGAACAAGAGCTCGGTACAAGCATAGGCAATAGAGCATAAGTTCAGCGGATGAAACAAGCAGTTGCCAGATATTGGAATTGCTTCAAGGTCAGATTCTCAAATATCAATGCAATCCAAAATGGTTAGCAGCAACAATGAGTAGAAAGAGAGCTTCAGAGCAAGTCCAGCCCCATATCCAAGCATCAGTTAGTCATTTCTTACACTTATTGGTACTGCAACGCACACGTGCAAGAGCAAAACAGAACAGTGAGAAATGGCATCATTTCCCACTTAAAACAGGTTCCAAATGAATTCTACAACTTGCAAAACAGAAGGGGACATAGCCCAGCAGAAGCTTACATCAGATAGCAATACAGCAGATTTGTTAACTTCCTTCCCCTGAATCTGGTTATACAAAACCAGCAGCATTTTGGTATGCATTCAAGTAAACACCAACACATTCATGACAGCTTGTTAGAATATACGCATTGACAGGGATCAAATAATAAACATAGACAGCAAAGCCAAATAGCAAAGCCAAATTGGTAGGTAGTCATAAAGTACTTATTTTCAAGGGTAAATATTTCTCAATAAAACAAGAAACATCAGATCAAGGGGGCATCAGGGCATTCAATGTACAAGGGGAGGATTTATAATTAATCAGGGTCAATGGCTCATTTTGTATTCGGAACAGTAATAGCCAAATTTCAAAGTGGTTACAAAGATTTTACCTCTCTCTTGATGACTCACGTTTCCAACCCCAAGGCCAGCTCAGCATCATCACCTTCAACCAAACTCACAAGAAGACAAAAAACAGTTAGACAGAGGAAATGAAGTCGTTTTAGCATTGGTAAAAATGCTAATTCGGTTTTGAGCAGAATAAAATCTTCACCTAACAGCTCATCGGGCTAATGGTTATCTTCAACACCTGCCCAAAAAGGAAAATGAAAAAATACAAAAAAAAGGGGAGTCGTTGGATAGTTTGGAGGTGATTGAATCTCACGGTGGGAAAGTTCTTGGCTTGAGCCTTTAAATAGTTAGCCTTAAGCGGATTGAGGGGTGGTTTTTTCTTTGGGAAAAATGGGAGGAACGGCTGGAAAATTAGGGGTCTTGGCTTTTTTCTCTGAGTTTTTTTTCTAAAACAAAAGAAGTGAAACAAGAACGATAGAGGTAAGTCGGACTATACCTTAAGCAGAGCGAAAAATGCTTGCTCACAGAGGATCATCCGCACTCTGTTCTTAGTTTAGGAACTCAAAATCGACTCCTTTTCTTCAAATTAAAAGAGGGCTTTTACGTGTTAAGGGTTGGGGTTTTCAAATCTATAGTTTGTTTTGATAAAAAGGGATTGTGTTGATGAAATCGGGTTTGAGATTGGAAGGGTAGAGATAGGGTTTATTCCTCTGAAACGAAAAGAGAAAGGGAGAAGAAGAAGATAAGCGATATAAGAGAAGGGCTAGGGCTAAACGACGCCGTTTAGCAGGTGGGGGTTTCTTTTTCATTCAATTTGATCCTTCAATTTTGTTAATTCATGCAATTTGGTGCCTCTGTTTGCTATTTGGGTCAATTTAAAGGTTGATTTGGTGATTTATGCATGAAAATGTTTTAAATTTGGTCAACTTATGAACATATATGTATATTGGATGGTATTTTAGTCTTAAAAATGTCAACTTGACATTTAAAGGTGATAACTTTGCTTGATGTTTAATGTTTTTTAAGTTGGGTATTTGATAGCTTTTATCCTTGTAAATGTGATAAATATTGATGAAAATTTTTGGTTCTAAATTGTTAAGCTCTTATTAAAGATGTTGTTTTTACTTGTGTATTGAATGGATAGAATGTGAAGTAGCTAATAAAAATGATGATTGGGATTGGACTTGCTTAAACATTAAGAGTTTGCTTAAAGTATTGATTTTTGATTTGGAAATGATTTATGTTGATTTCTTGATTTCTAATTGACCTAATTTTGGTTTGAAAAATGGGATCTTGGCTTAAAGTTAAGATTTTTCTTAAATTAAGGTTAGCTTGAAAGTGGTATATTGAACCCTTTTGGGTTGACTTTAATTTTGGAAAAAGTAAACTTGGGGCTAAAGATCAAATTTTTTCAAATCAAGATCAACATGAAAAGAAATTGATGAACTCATGTAAATTAATTCCAATTTGAAAAATGAAAATTTTGCAGTTAAAGACTTGATTTTTAGGTTGATTCAATTAAGTTCTAATTTGACTCATACATGTCCAAAATTTTGTTTCCATTTGATCAAAGACTCCACTTATTCTCATGATTGCTTTGGCCCTTGATTTAGGGTTTTGCTTGATCTTTGATACAATTTTATTCTTCATTTATATCCTTGATATGCAATTTGTGATTTTTTTTCCAAAATTTTACTAATTGTTAACTTGATGTGCAGAAAAGTCCCCAGTTGTCCAAGTTGGCCCTTAGCTTTTAATTTCTCTAAGGTTAATTCAATTCGATTACGCCTTTGTGATTTGTAAAAGTTTAGTGATTAGTGTAGTGATAAAGTAGAGATCGATCATGTACATTCATGTCACACATGCTATATGTCACCTTTCTATGTTCATAATGCATTAACATTCGTCTTTTGCCGAGATGGAGGGCCTTTCGGGTAAAGGTACTCAGGTACGACTTCCCGGGAGCTCCTTCTAGATCGATCTTTTCCCTAAATACCCCCATAATGCTTGGGAAGGGTTTATGGAGTTGACTTTGGGTAAACTTGTGTTAATGCATGTAATTAAAATCGGACTTTCACGCATTCTAATTGTCATTCATGTGAGTTAGCTAAATAAGGATCAGTAAACAGTCGTATTTTACTATGACGAGTGGGCCCCAAATAAATGTATTCGGGTACGAATTTTGGTTCTTGCTCCGAGATTGGATTATTCCCGAGATACCCCCATAATGTGTGGGAAGGGTCTCGGGTTAATTTCAAGTATACCACTAATTACTGATCAAGTAAATTAAAATATACCTTTGCATGCATCATGCCATTGCACTAATCAAGAGTTTAGATCAAAAATTGAAAAGCCAAATCTGAAGGATCAGTCTTGTCTAGTCCACATTTCTAGTTTGCCCTTCCCCACCAGAAGGCATTGTTTAATTCCTAGTTTGCCCTTCCCCACCGAAAGGTGTTGTCTAAATTCGCAATTTGTCCTTCCGCATCGGAAGGTGTTGTTTAAAGTCTGATTTACCCAGTTTGTCCTTCCTCACCGGAAGGTGTTGTTTAATTCCCAGTTTGCCCTTCCATACCGGAAGGTGTTGTTTAATTCTCAGTTTGCCCTTCCCCACCAGAAGGTGTTGTCTAAATTCCCAATTTGCCCTTCCCCATCGGAAGGTGTTGTTTAAGTCTGATTTACCAATTTGCCCTTCCTCACCGGAAGGTGTTGTCTAAATTCCCAATTTGCCCCTTCCCCATCGGAAGGTGTTGTTTAAAGTCTGATTTACCCAGTTTGCCCTTCCTCACCGGAAGGTGTTGTTTAATTCCTAGTTTGCCCTTCCCCACCGGAAGGTGTTGTTTAATTCCTAGTTTGCCCTTCCCCACCGGAAGGTGTTGTTTAATTCCCCAGTTTGCACTTCCTCATCGGAAGGTGTTGTCTAAGTCTACCTTTCCCAGTTTGCCCTTCCCCGCCGGAAGGTGTTGTCTATATTTCAGTCTGCCCTTCCTAAGTAGAAGATGCTTCTCTTAGTCCCTTCATGCCATATCATACCTCATGCATAATAGAAGGTTTTAATCCAACTAAAACAAAGAAAAACCAAAACATAGGACTAAGAACTAAAAGCAACCTTTTTTTATTTTAGACCTACAATTAGATCTAGTTATACTTAGAGGTACCGTCTCTTGACGGGCGTGCCGGGGGTGCTCATCCTTCCCCAGCGTAATCGACTCCCGAATCTATACTCAGGTGACAAGACCGGACCTATAGGTGTAGTGGGTCCCATGCCAAGCACTGGACTTCATTAGGCTGGATAGGTCAATTAGGTGACTAATCACACTTTAGAATTTTGATTAGTGGCGACTCCCTTCCCAAGTCGTTTCGGCAGGGTTCGCTCCCCGGACCCGAACGTTTCGATAATACAATGAAGTAATTCAAAAACACATTAATTAGAAACAATTTTAACAGTTTAGATTCCCATTGATGCAATTCAGAAACACATTAATTAGAAACACTACACTAAAACTACATTGACAGTAATTGAAAACAATTTCAACAGTACATATTCCAGTTGATGCAATTCAAACACACATTAATTAGAAAGATTAACTACAACCCTAAACTATAAAGAAAAATCGAATATCATGAACCCAAAAATAAGAAATTTAGAAACTAAAAATAGAAAAATCCAATATCATTATCATGAACTTAGAAATTTAGAAAGTAAATACATTGAGTATGTATTACCTTTAAGTAGACTTAAAGTCGACTGAAGAGATGCATTCAGAAACTATGAAGTATGAACCCAGAAACTATGAAACCTGTTAAAAGTTAAACAACGGAAAGTTAGTATCAATTTGTGTCAAACCCTAAACAAATGAAATCAAAAACATATGAAATTTACAAGATTAGAGATTAAAAGCAAAACCGAAAGCAAATTACCTTTCAATTGCAGAAAATGCAAAACTAGGGTTCCTGAATTCGAAAATTGTGGAATTTCAATTGCAATTCAGAAACTATGAAACCTGTTACAAGTTAAAAAATAGGAAAATTAATATTGATTTGTGTCAAACCCTAAACAAATGAATAAAAAAAAACATATGAAATTCACTAGATTAGAGATTAAAAGCAAAACCGAAAGCAAATTACCTTTCAATTGCAGAAAATGCAAAACTAGGGTTTATGAATTCGAAAATTGGGGATTTTCGATTCAATTCAGCAATTGACCGCAAACAAGATCAAATGAGTCTTCAAATTATCAAAACAAAGCGTAAAAGGGCTTCAAACAGAAAATTTTTGGTGAAAATTCAAAGGGAACAAATCCCTAATTCAGAATTTCGAACCCTAAAAGCGAAATATCTCATTTCAAATCATATGAAAAGGCTAGGGTTTTGCAGGCAATGATAAGAGGAGTTGAGGAAGTACCATTTTCAATCGAAAAAATGAAGGAAATGTGACTTCGATCGAAAATTTTGTTCGAAAATTAAAGGGGAGAAAATTTTTGAAGAGAGAGAATCTATGATGAGAGAGAAAGAGAGTTTTTAAAGTCTGAGGGTTGTTTTTTATTTTGCTATTTATATCTTCTATTTTCAAAAATTAAATTATATTAACGTAATTATAATTATAATCCCTCCGTTCCAAAATAATTGTCGTTTTTGGGATGAATGTGGTCTTGAATAGGATCCCATTCATCCCAAAAACGATAGTTATTTTGGAATAGAGGGAGTATTATTTATATAATATATAAAGGCAAATTATACAATACACCGGCGGTGGAGTTTAGCAGACTACACAAGCGGGTCCTGAAGGGTGACATGTGTCCTCTAGGGACTAGATTGAAATATTTAAAACTTAATTAATTAAAAAAATGGACATGTGTCAACACCACAACCCACTTGTGGAGTCCAAAATTTACACCGCCGGTGTATCAAATAATTACCCATATATAAAATATTTCTGATATATTTATAATATATATAAAATATAAAAAATTATATATATGTTAGTTGGTCGGGTTTAAAAGGAAAAAATTGTCCCGATAACCGATCGTTTATCCTACCCCCTTTAAATTCAAGCCGACTAAACAGACGACGACCGACTAATCGACCCACCATGACCGAAAACCTTCTACAGGTTTGGTCGATTTAGTCGGTTTTAACCGACTCATGAGCACCCTTAATCTCGAACACACAGAAAAAGATGTTTTCCCCCTTTTTAAGGCTGAAAAATAATGGCAATTCTATTTTCAAAATTAATTTATATATAAAATAAGTCAATCCAAATCAATTACGGCCTACGGGTCTACTTAATAAAATATATACAGGTGTTTTCTTTGAATGGGCATACAAGTACAAAGTAAAAAGCCAAAAGAAAAAAATAAAAAGGATTATTATGTCAATTATTAATATGAGAGCGCAAGAATAAGAACCTCGAACAATTTGATTTTGTCATTATTCTTTGAATTTGTCTTAGTGTAATTGGAATGAACCACTTTGATTCACATCATCAATCGCAGTTTGTGCTTTAGCATCATCGCCATTGGCGGCCGATGATTTTACAATACAAACAAAATGGAGTTTGTAGAGAATCAATAGAAGGTACGTACGTATATACATACATGCATAAAATTTTCTTGATTAAAAAAAGTTCATTAAACTTCTAATTTTAATTAGAAACAACAATTTTATCTAACTATTACCCCTTTATTTTATGAAATTTGTATTCATAAAAAATTGGCATCCTTGACTTGATTTAAGAATCAAAATAACCGTATGGTATGTGAAAACTGAAAAATTGAAAAAAAAAAATGAAATGGGATAATTTTTTAATATTGTAAAAGGGAGACCCGAAAATATATGGGGTTGACTTGACTCATCTTATATATACTAGTTTTCACTTCCACGTGTGGTGCACGTGACCAGTTGTATTTAAATTAAAAGAAAATTAAAATAATAATTGAAATTAATTATAAGTAAAACGGTTAAAATCTGATCCAACCTCGATAACCCGTCGCAATCCGACCGAATCCGATTTGATTAGAGAAATTAAACAACCCGAACATGTCCTATCCAGACCCGACAAACTCGTAACCCGAATAACCCGAGAAGATAACCTGATGACCCAAGAATATTATAAACTAAAACTATGTTTTATTCAATAAAATACACATCACCTTTCAAAAAAAATAAATAAAATACAAATTTTTATAATTTTAACCATTTTAAATAAATTTAAGAATTAAAAATTTAAAAATTTAAAAGCTGACCCAATTGATCCGAGTCCTAAACCTGAAAAATGCAAAACCCGAATGACCTAGAATCCGAGTAACCTGAGGCCAAAAGCCGAACCTGCATGACCATAAATCCAGCAAACCCGAGACCCGAATGACTTGAATCCATATGAGCCGAAACCCGAATGATCTGAGAAAATTACCTCATCATATGACATGGACCCAGATGAGTATGACCCGAAACCCGTCCAACCCGCCCAATTGACTCCTCTAACCTTTTTTTTTTTTTGTCAACTCCTCTAACTTTATAAGTCAAAGGAAATAATTGCATGTTACTATTCTTTTTTTTAAAAAAAACTTTAAATTCTTGTTATACATTCCAATATATTAAAGTATAAATACACACTCCAAAATTGAAAAAGGTCAATCACAATAATTAAATTTTAAATAAATTTTTAACTTCATTATTTTAAAAAATGATGAATAATTAATGATTAGGTAAATTATTTTAACTTTTAAACTTGATAATAAGATTTTTGTTAGTTTATATTATAATTTTTTTGTTCAAATTAGTTTATATTATAATTGAAAAAAAGTCTCCAATTTTTTAAAATTAAAATGGTAAATTAAAATACTTATAAAAATATTGAATTTAATTAAATAAAAATAGAGTTTTTAGTAGAATAATTGTAAAAGTTTATTTCTTAAAAAAACTGTAAAATTTAATCAATGTCATTTAAGAAATATATTTTAAAAATTCTAATATATCTAAATATTTTAAATAAATTAGTAAATTGATAAAAATAAAATAGGTATAAGGATATTAGATTTAATTAAATAAAAAAAGAGTTTTTAGTTGAGTAAAACTATAAAAATATATTTAAAAAATTCGAACATATATAAAATTTTAATTAAAATAGTAAAATGGTAAAAATTAAATAATTATGAGTAGGACTCCATGAGTCGGTTTAAACCGACCCAACCGACCGAACCCGATACTTTCCGGGCTTAATGGGTCGGTTAATCGGGTCAAGTCGGTTTAGTCGGCCTTAACCGAAATGAGGAGGGGCTATACGGTCGGTTGTCGGGAGATTTTTTTCCTTTGAAAACCGACTGACAACCGACTGATTAGGATTTTTATATATATTATATATTATAAATATTTATATATATATATATATTATAATTTATAAATATATCAAAAAACATAAATCATTCATATATATATATAATATATTATATAATAAATACTATTATATTTATAATTACTTTAATATAAATAGCAAAAAAAAAACCCTCAGATTTTAAAATCCATCTCTCTCTCATCAGAGCTTCTCTCTCTTCGAAACTCTGTTCCCCTTTCATTTTCTAAGAAAAACTTCGATTGAATCCATTTGTGGTTAGTTTTTTCGATCGAAAATGGGTTTTCATCAACTGCTCTCCTCATTGCGATCAAAACTCTAGCATTTTCATACCATTTGATTCCAGATTTTTGTTTTTAGGGTTCGAACGAAATCTCAAATTAGGTTTTGTTTCTTCCTTTGATTTTTCACCGTAAATATTCTGTTTCAATCCCAAAGACGCTTTGTTTAGATCATTTGAAGACTGATTTGTTCTTATTTTTGGTGAATTTCTCGATTGAATCAAAAATCCCCAATTTTCGATTTCAGAAACCCTAGACTTAATTTTCTTCAATTAAAGGTAATTTTCTTTAATCTCTAACCCAATTTAGCTCAGATAACTTAGACTTTATAATAAAGTATATTATATCAATTTATTTTTTTGAATATCTTATATATATGTACATTTGTT
>AWUE01023755.1:0-16955 GCA_001974825.2 Corchorus olitorius
ACTCTTACCTCAAACGGCGCCGTTTGGAGATGAAAGGCTTATAAGCTAGGTTTTTCCTTCTTCCTCGATAACTCTCTCTCTAAGCCCGATAGAAACCCTAATCTGCCATTGTAGCTTGACAGCGCCGCCCCCTTTCTTCCTCTGCTTCTCTTGCCCTAGATCTTGGCTCGACCCCTTTTCGCAACAAAACCCCTTGATTACCAGCGCCGATTCACGCTTTCACCGCTCGATGAAGAAATCGAGACCGAAAGACACGAGCTTTGGCGGCGTCGAGCTCGAATGGTGTGTAGTCTAGATGGGTAAAAGCTATGGGTTTTTGAGTGTGGGAGTATTTCTTTTGTTTAAAAAAAAAGAAAAAAATGGGGAACTTCGATGGTTTTAACTGGCGGTGTTCATCGATGGTGAGGGATTTCTTTTGTATGGTTAGTGTTTTTTTGGATTTTTCGTTGAGAGAGTGTGTTGATGGAGTTTGTTGAGAGTGTATGAGAGGTCTAAGGAGTCTGTGATTGAGAGAAGATGAGAGATTTCTTTAGTGAGAGAGAGAGTGAAAAAAACGGTGTCTGTTGAGTGGGAAGTTATGAGATCATCAGAATGGAGATTGTGCCCCCCGAATAGAGAGAGATCCGTCCTCAGGATAAGATCCGAGGGGAAGTTGCTAGCTGGAAAAGGAAAAATCTATCCAGAGGTGAGTGTGCTGTCATCAGGTGAGAGATTTTTTTGTTTTTTTTCCTAGAGAGCATTCTAGAATTTCCATTCTGTTTCTTCATCTTCGCCCTTTTTTCTAACCAAATTTTTTGTCTTTTTCTCTATGTCCATTCGCTGAATCTATTTTTTTGGTGCACGTGTGGAGGTGAGGTGGCTTGAGCTGGCAAGGTAATTTTCCCTTCCTTCTTGTAATCAAGTTGCCCTTGATGATTGTGTGATGTGGCAAATAGACCTCTATGTCTGCTAGCAATGCCATGGTAAAATGTAATAGACCTTTTTTTATGTGCTTAATGCTCTTGATCATGAGTCAATTCTGTATTGATCTTGTGCTTCACAGTGTTTATTCTTGATTGACTTCCAACTGAACCTTATAGGATCCCTATCTTACCATATGATAAATTTGACTTTTGATGCACATATTTGCAACACCTGTTGTCCTGCATTTCTTTGGCTTAATTTGTGCATTCGTTGCTCTTGGATGCCCCTGTTGTGCCATGTATCCTTTATGATGACTGGATTTTTGATAATGTATACTCAACTCTCTTGTGGCACTTGGTGATTTACCTTGCTTACTCTCACTTGGCTTTTACTTCTCCCTGCTGTTGCTTGTGCTTTTGCAACCCTCATTACAGTGATAATCGACCCTGTTATTTTGCTTGATCTGCCTAATTTTTGTTGCCAAATTTGAAATGTTGTCTTGCTGCGTTTGATCCCCTGGAATTCCCTTGGCTTGCCTTTTCATGCAACTCTATTCACCTGATTCCTGCTTGTTAATTTTACTGTTTTATTTGACACTTGCTCTGAGAATTTACTTGTTTCTGGCTTGACAACGTGAAAGAATGCCCTGCTCTGCCTTTGCTTGTGATGGCTCCTGCTGGTGTCTTGATCTTTCTGCGAATTTGCCTTGTTGAATTGTTTTCTTTTTGGATGATCTTCTATTTAGGGTGGCTTGCCAATTCCTTTTACCACTTTGCAACTTTGCCTGCCTGATTCCATGCTATTGATTTTATGACAATACTGATCCTGCTGTCTTCACACCAATTGTTCGCCCAATTATCTTTCTGAATTGATGTTACTGACTGCTCCCTTGCATTTATCCTGCTTCACTGCTTTGGGATGCTCTGGTAACCGTATGCATTGGTCTCTTCCTGGCTTTGATGGGATGATGAGGCCTTGAACCTAATCTCGGCCCTCTCAATCCCTAAAGCCTACAAATGGATCTCCCCAGGCTTGTTCACTCCAATTTGCTGCATGTTTGCTACAGTGTGTCTCCTGCCTTGTTTTGGTGCTTTCCATTCTTGCTGCTTTGTGTGATGACACCTGCTGGTTTCTGTCCTTGCATTTCCTGCCATATGCCTGCTGATTTGTTATGTTATGCTTTGATTTTGAGTTTTTGCATTGTGGCATACTCACCAACAAATGGTGTTTGTGTCCCAAATCTTGGGGAGACATTTCCTTTTTACATAAAGCATAAACCATTTACTGCATTTGGGTGTCTAGTTTTTCTCTGCAGGTTATGCACTTTCTCAACAAAGGGTCACATTCCAAGAACATGGGACCTTAGGCAAAGGACAGCAAGATTCGATTCAAGAGGACAATTTGGTTACTTTTGTAGATTTGTATTTGTAAACAACATTGCCAAATCTCTTCTTTTCTCTTTCTTTTGAACTTGTGTAATCACTGTGACTTTTATGTACTTCTAATCCTTGTAACTTTGAGCTTTGAAAATTATGAAATGCAACAGTAAAGCTCCTTATAAACCAAGTGAAAGCAAGTACCCAAAGCAAATCATAAGACAAAAAGGGCTTAAGGACAAATAGTCAATACACAATCATGAACAATGAGTGTTTTACTGAATGTATATTACTAATGGACTAAGGAAGACAAATATGACATGCTTGATAAATATGCGACACTAAAATGTTAATAACAGACAAATAAACATGAGAATATACCACTAAATGTGCAAATGAGCAAATAAATATGAACATGCTGAAATGTGAATGAACAAAACTAACTTAATGTTGTTGATATTGAAATAAGCATGGGCATGCAAACTTAATAAAACGAGGGTCATGGGGATGCTAGATGATTAATAGTGAATTGATTAATCGAAGGTGTCCCTGAAATGACCGAAATGCCCCTAGCCTAGCAAAATGACCAAAATGCCCCTGGATGTACAAAATGACCAAAATGCCCTTGTTCATGCAAAATGACCAAAATAAAAGTAAATTGATTTTAATTAAAGGATACAAGACAAAAAAGGGGTGTCTACAGCTGCCCCTCTTTGTGCGTTTCCCAACTATCGAGAAGTGAGCAAAGAAGTAGTTTGCTTACTTTTTGAGAGTTAGGAAGCGGGCAAAGAAGTAGACACCCGCCCCTATTATTGGGCCAACATTTACTTTTTCTTTTTCTTTGAGATAGATCATCTCCCGAACTGTCTTCCAATTCAATCTTCGAACTGTCTTCCAATTCAATCTTCGGGGAATCGTCTTCCGAACCAACTTATTTGAACTGTCTTCCAATTTAACCTTAAAAGGACAGTCCTCCGCTTATCCTTTGATTTGTCTTCCAATCCACTCATAAAAGGACCGTCTTCCGCTTATCCTTTGAACAGTCTTCCAGTTCATTCTTAAAAGGATCGCCTTCCGCTTATCCTTTGAACTGTCTACCAACTCAATCTTGATAGGACCGTCTTCTGCTTATCCTTCGAACGGTCTTCCAATTCAATCTTAAAAGCATCGTCTTCCGCTTATCCTTCGAACTGTCTTCCAATTCAATCTTAAAAGGATCGTCTTCCACTTATCCTTCAAACTGTCTTCCAATTCACTCTTCTGTATATTTAAATTTGATAACTGTCTCTCAGTGTACTTTCTAACAAGGTCATCTTCCGACCAATTTGAGGTTATCGTCTTCCGAATGCTAGTTGAGAGCTTCTTCTGTCCATGAAAATATTTCCTGCAAGGTTTTCAAAGGTGTCCTTGGATGCAGTTAAGATGCATGATATTGACGCTATGGTAATGCATGTTAATGCGAAGATGCAAAAATGTATGATGTGTTAATTTCGATTGTTTGATTTTTATTTTCTTCGTCAAATCGCTCCATGACCCTGCATGTCTTCCTTGCACATTTCTTAGATTCTTGATTTGCTGGCCTCCCCTCATGAACCCTCGTCCGCTACTTTTTATTTCAACTTCTTTTAGTACCTTGTCTTGTATTGGTAGCAATCTTTTGCCCCTATTCTCTCTTTTCCTCTTTTAATCCCTTTTCTTATATGATGACCTTATATTTACTGGCATCTTTTACTAATACCCCTTTGAATAGTTGAAAGTGACCATTCCCATGTAGGTTTTTAATAAATTTTGAAAGAAAGACCAGAGTAATGAAAAAAATCAAATAAACGTTATTAAAAACTTCGAAATTTTATTAATCAAACAATATCTACAAATAAGAAAGAGGAAATTTAACATATAACAAGGAATTTAGCATATATATATAGGAGTACCAGCAAGAAAGTGTTGAATAGATAGAACCTCATGTCGATGAATACTCCGACGACGATTTTGTGACGTTTGCCAAGGGTTCATCGAGATTAGTTTTGATGCTGCCTTACCCAACTCAGTCTGGACCAGATCCTTACTCTTTTGACCTTAGGATACTTTCTTTAAATGTTGTTAGCAGACTACATCCTCCTATCTTTTACCTGAGCCGCCCTTTTCGGGTTTTCGACTCAAGCTCTCCCTTTTCCATCCTTCGCTTGAGCCGCCCTTTTCGGGTTTTCAACTCAAGTAACCCCCGATGGACCCAGGCCTCTCCTTGCGGGTTTTCGACTTGGATCCCTCCTAATTTTGTTTTCTCTTTTTCCAACCTCTTTCTTTTTTAGGCTGTAGTTTTTTTTTTTTTTTTTTTTTTTTTTAAAGGTCCATAGTATTTCTGGACCGCATCAGAGTTGATAGGTCTTGGGAATTCTTCTCCATCCATCTCTTGTAAAATTAACGCCCCTCCTGAGAATGCTTTCTTTACCACAAATGGGTCTTCCCAATTCGGTGCCCATTTACCTCTTGGGTCACGTTGCTCTGGTATAATCTTTTTTAGCACCAAATCTCCTACTTTGAACTCTCTTGGGCGTACTTTTTTGTTGAATGCCCGTTCCATCCTCTTTTGGTACATCTGACCATGGCACAGAGCAGTTAGCCTTCTTTCATCAATCAAGTTGAGCTGGTCATATCTCTCTTGGACCCATTCAGACTCCTCTAACTTAGTTTCTCGATATACCCACAGGGAAGGTATTTCTACTTCAATGGGTACCACGGCTTCCATCCCATATACCAATGAGTACGGAGTTGCCCAGGTTGATGTCCTAACACAGGTCCGATAAGCGTGAAGAGCAAAAGGGAGTTTCTCGTGCCAATCCTTGTATGTCTCAGTCATCTTCTCTACAATCTTCTTGATATTCTTGTTGGCTGCTTCTACCGCTCCATTCATCTTAGATCTATATGCAATGGAGTTACTATGTACGATTTTGAACTGTTTACACGTCTCTTCTACCAGTCCTTGGTTCAAGTTGGATGCATTGTCAGTAATGATCTGTTTTGGAAACCCGTATCGGCAGATGATTTCTTTCTTAATGAACTTGGTGACCACTTCCTGAGTAATACTCGCATAAGAAGCTGCTTCAACCCACTTCGTAAAATAATCGATTGCAACCAATATGAACCTGTGCCCATTCGAAGCTTTGGGATTGATAACCCCAATCACATCTATGCCCCACATTGAGAATGGCCAGGGGGCTGACATCACGTGCAATGGATTTGGAGGCACATGAATCTGGTCAGCATAGATCTGACACTTGTGGCACTTCCTGACATATTTGATACAATCTGTTTCCATCGTTAACCAGTAATACCCTGCTCACATGATCTGTCTCGCCATCTTATGTCCACTGACGTGTCTTCCACATGATCCCTCGTGAACTTCCTCCATGATTTTCCTGGCCTCTGCTGAACATACACACCTGAGCAGTGTTTGATCTCGACTTTTCTTGTACAAGATGTCACCTTCTAAAAGATAACCCATCGCCATCCTTCGAATCACCCTCTTGTCATTTTTAGTGGCATGTTCTGGATACCTTTGGTATTTGACGTATTGGAGGACGTCAAAATACCATGGATTCCCATCTACTTCATCCTCCACACTCATCACATGCGCTGGGGAGTCTTTTATCTAGATTTGGATTGGTCGGATCTCAGTGTTGGTCCCTATCTTGAACATGGAAGAGAGAGTTGCTAGTGCATCTGCCAACTGATTGTCGTCTCTAGGTACATGATGAAATGTGATCTTTTCAAAAATCTTGGTTAATCCTGCTATATGATCTCGGTATTTGATTAACTTCGGATCTCTTGTCTGCCATTCTCCTTTCATTTGGTAAATCACTAAGGCTGAATCACCGTAAACGTCTATTCTTTTCACTTTCTTATCTAGGGCCATTTGAATTCCCAAAATGCAGGCTTCATATTCCGATACATTATTCGTGGCTGGAAATCCTAGACGAGCCGTGGCTGGGAGATAGTCGCCTTCTGGGGATATCAGTACTGCACCTATCCCTTGCCCTGACAGGTTTGCTGCCCCATCAAAGTACATTTTCCATGTGTCTTCTTCTTGTTTCGCCTCCTCTACTTGACATATTGCCAACAAGTCTTCATCTGGGAACTCGAAATATACTGGTTCATAGTCTTTGCTATCCCGGTCAGCCAAGAATTCTGCTACAGCACTTCCTTTAATGGCCTTCTGAGACACGTACACAATGTCATATTCAGACAACAAAATCTGCCATTTAGCGATCCTTCCTGATAATCCGGGCTTCTCAAACACATACTTGATCGGGTCCAACTTGGAGACCAGCCAAGTGGTGTGGTAGAGCATGTATTGCCTTAATCTGTGAGCCGCCCAAGCAAGCGCACAACACATTTTCTCCAGATTCGAATACTTGGACTCATAATCGGTGAATTTCTTGCTCAAGTAATAAATTGCCCGTTCCTTCTTTCCAGTTTCATTTTGCTGAGCCAGCACACATCCCATCGAATTCTCGCGCACTGTAAGATATAAAATTACTGGCCTGTCTCTCACTGGTGGTACTAAAACTGGCGAGTTGGATAGATATTCTTTAACTTTGTCGAAAGCAACCTGACAATCTTCATCCCATTCTCCTGGATTTTTCTTCTTAAGCAACTTAAAAATCGGATCACACTTCGCCGTTAATTGAGAGATGAAACGGGCTATATAGTTCAACCTACCCAGAAATCCTCTTACTTCCTTCTGGCTCTTTGGTGGGGGTAAGTTTTGAATGGCCTTCACTTTGTCCGGATCTACCTCAATTCCCTTTCCACTGACTACAAATCCGAGTAACTTCCCTGACGTGGCACCAAAAGTGCATTTTGCCGGGTTAAGCTTAAGCTGGAACTTTCGAAGTCTTTCAAAAAGCTTTCTTAAATTCACTATGTGCTCCTTCACTGATCGAGCTTTGGCGATCATATCATCTACATATACTTCAATTTCCTTATGCATCATGTCATGGAACAAATTCACCATAGCCCTCTGATATGTTGCCCCGGCATTCTTTAATCCAAAAGGCATGACCTTGTAACAAAACACTCCCCAGGCTGTGACAAACGCAGTCTTCTCCTGATCTTCTGGAGCCATCTTTATCTGATTATATCCTGAGAAGCCATCCATAAACGAGAATAGTGAAAAGCCCGCAGTGTTATCTACTAGCACATCAATATGTGGCAGAGGGAAATTATCTTTCGGGCTAGCTCGGTTCAAGTCTCGATAGTCCATTCACATTCTAACCTTTCCATCCTTCTTCGGTACTGGGACTATATTTGCCTGCCATTCTGGGTATTTCGCTTCTTCTAAGAACTCTGCATCTAGTTGTTTCTTAACCTCTTCTTTAATCTTTAACAACATATCCGGCTTCATCCTCCTTAGCTTCTATTGAACCGGCTTACATTCTGGTCTGATAGGCAGCTTGTGTACTGCCACTTCCGGATCTAGACCGGGCATATCTTGATACGACCATACGAATACATCAACATATTCCCTCAACAAGTCTATCAACTCTTGTCTCTCTTTTTCTGACAAAGTAGTGATAATTTTGACTTCCCTGGGCTCTTCCTCCGTACCCAAATTGATCGATTATGTGAGCTCTTTATGTGGCAATATCTGCTTTTCCTCCTGTTCTACCAATCTCAAAAGGTCTGGGGGTAAGGTCTGGTCCTCAGTGTCTTCATCGTCGGGTTCGTCGGCAAAAACGGGTTTCTCGAAGTCGAACCCTGGCTTGTCACAAGCGTCTTTGCATTCATCGTCAATCGGCCTGAGAAATAAAGCAACAAAAATATATATATACCAAAGAAAAAGATATATAGCTTGTAATAATGAATGAACTAAAAAGAAAAAAGAAAATATGATAAAAGATGTATGGGTGAAACTTGGCGGTGTATTTTATTTGACTTAAAAGAACGTGAACACAGGATAGTTTGATATTTTGAAAAGAGAAAATCGAACATGGCACTGTCATAGACATTCCTTGGGGTACTAGTTCTAAGATTAAGATTATTACATCTCCGAGTCATCCACAAAGATTGCTCTCTCATACTCAACCCAGTTGCTCAGAACTTCTCCTGGGGCTAACTCGCGAATCCATGGGCAATCGTCCTCCTCCTGACCATCTTCTGAGACAGCATTGACATCTAGATCTTGCAGCTTTTTCACTATCTCTGGCTCTTCCTCTGACCCATCACTACTGACCCAACCGGCCGACTTGAAAGTTTCAAACAATGGTGGGAATTTCATCTTCTCTTCCTCTACTCTGTGTCCCATCCTTGCTAGGTTTCTCTTTTTCAATCTCTCCTCAGCTTCAACCCAATCTTTAGCCGTTGGCTTAAATCCCAATCCAAAGGGGCCCTCGTGTACAGGTATCTCAATGGCCCGTGTGATCCCGTCTAAGTCCCTTCCCAAACCTTTTCCTTCTTCGAACCCCTTCCTCATCATGCACCTGATACTCATGATGGAGTAATCTATCATGGTCTTTGGGATAACCTCAGCAACTTCGAAAGTTCTGAAGGAGCATTCATACGACCCCTCTGGTGGTTCCACATATGAAAAACCTGATGTGCTTGCTACCACAAAATCCTCTTCTCCTTGACTTCGACCTTTTGATCCACCTGATGTAAGGTTGATGGGACAGCTCCTGCTTGGTGTATCCATGGTCTTCCCAACAGGCATGAATAGGAAGGATGTTGTAAATCCAGCACCTAGAATACTGAGGAGAATGGTACTCCTCCCACTTCAATGGTTATTTCCACCTCTCCTATGACACTCCTCCTGGTGCCATCAAAAGCTTTCACGATTAGGTGGTTAGCTTGGATGCGGGCTTCATCTACTGGTAATCTCTTCAGCATCTTAAGGGGTAAGATGTTCAGGGCGGAACCATTATCGATCAAGACGTTTCCCATGCTCACCTCTTGACATTTGATTGTGATGTGCAACGCCTTTATACTATTCTTCATCCCCTTTGGAATATCTTTCTTTGCAAAGGCTATGAACCCGTGTGCTGATATGTTTCCCGCCATATGATCAAGGTCAGCAACACTGATGTTTTGGGATACATACGATTGATTCCGAACCTTCAGCAGTGCCTTTCGGTGTGCTTCGGAATTCAAAAGCAAGCTGAGAATAGAGATCCTTGCAGGCAACCTATTTAACTGTTCAATTACCCGGTACTCGCTCTGCTTAATGATCTTCAGAAACTCGCATTCTTCATACTCTGACACAGGTTTCTCGATGGTTTCTTCCTCTCTAGGTCTAACCTCCCTTTCTGACCCCCGTATGTTTGCCTCCGGTATCACTGTTTCCTCATTCCTCCTCTGAACTGATTCCGTCATTTCTGGTGAATATACTCGGCCACTTCTTGTCATTCTTCCCACGCCTGTCACATTGGCCGAACTACTCTCTCCTGATGGTGTAACCACTTTGCAATCATACCTCCATGGTACCTGATGATCATCTTTATAGGGGAATGGCTGTGGAGGTATCACAACTGCAGGAGCGACTGGCCTTTGCATGTGCGCGGGTAGTATTGTTGGCGGTCTCGGTACGAATGGTTGAGGTGATCCTACGGGCGGAGCTGGCGTAAATGGCCGAGGTCTCATCCTTGGAGGGTGTGGGATGAAAGGTTGAATGTATTCTTCTATCACCACGCTGACCTCATTTTCCTTACCCTCCGCATAAAACTCAATTGCTTTATCATTCATCAGTTTTTGAACTTTCTCCCTAAACCCGTGGCATTCTTGAATTCCATGCTCTAGACCATGGTACGGGCATACCTCATCTAATTCTTCCTCCCCGAACTCTCCTGGAGCTATCATTTCTGTTTTCACCAAAGCCTTTGTACACTGTGGCCATTGGAGTAACCACTTCCCAAACTTGACTCTTGACTGTCTCAGATCTTCCCACCATACCTACTTGATTTCCGCCATGATTAGGCAAAGGGTTCGCCGAAGTTGCATTTCCAAAGCTCAACCTTCCTGCTCTCACCAAATCTTGTACTGCATGTTTCAATCTCCAACAGTTTTCCGTTGAGTGTCCCCTCGGTCCCTGAGTGGTAGTCACAATGGGCATTGCGGTCATACCAAGCTGCTGGATTTGGCATAGGCTTTGAGAATGGCAATCTTTGCAACAAGTTCTGCTGTAGCAACTGTGGAAGTAGCTCAATATAAGTGTATGGGATCGGATCGATCGGGATTCTCCCACTTGCTGGGTCTTTGCCTCCTGCCCAGTTTGCCGAGTCTTTCTGTTGAATTGCGAGAGGCATACTGCACGTTGATTTTGCGGCCTGGGTTGGAATGGCACTCCTCCAACAACGCTGACCTCCCCTGAAGGCTGAGTATAGTAGGAGTTCATTGGATACTGATGATAATATCCTCTAAGCCTGTAGTTGTACCCGTAGTTTTTTGGGTAATATTGTTGTCCCTGATTCCTTGGCCTGAAATCTGTTTCTCCCACCGAGTGTGCCTCTCCTTCCTTTTTCCTCTGGCCCCTCCTTGCATGCTCACTCACGTCATCCATATATCCCATTTTCATCGCAGCTTCCATGGCCTCCCCGGTCATAATCAAACTAGAATACGACTCTGTCATTTTCGGGAGTAGTGCCTTGAAATATTCCTTGGGCAGGGTTCTTAGGAATAAAGAGTTCACCTCCCTTTCGGGGAGCCCATGCACCATCAACGCCACTTCTCTGAAACGTTGTCCATAGGCTGTTAGTGATTCTTCGGGCTTCCTGGCCATATTTGTCAGCGTGTCCCGAGTGAGGGCCAGATCCATCAGATTCTTGAAGTGCGCTAGAAAAGCTTTCGTCATATCACTCCAACTCTGAATGCTCCTTGGATCCAGCTGATTATACCAAGTTATGGCTGACCAAGTCAAGCTAAACATGAAGCTGTACATTAGAAACTTATCATCGGTTGAAAAAGGCGCCATCTTGTTTAGGAAGCTAAGTATGTGATCTCTTGGATTCCTCGTGCCATCATATTTCTCAAATTCTGGCATTTTGAATTTGGGAGGAATAACCACCCCTTTAGCCACTGCAATACTTGTGACACTGGGAATTCCGAGGTCCTGAATTCCATCCATGCTTTTCAGCCTGTCCTCTATACTTCCTTCGATCCTCTGCCAGAACTTCTCCTCCTCTTCCTCCTTCCTCAAACCTTCCTCTCCTGTGAGGTCAATAGGCCTGGTTGCCGCTATCCCTGGCGGATACAACTGGAATAATCTTGCGGTGAAGATGCTCCAATATGGAATTTTGGGGGAAGAGGAGTAAAAGACCCAGCTGGCGCCCCAGGTGGTGGTGGAAAGGCAAACCGAAATCCACTAGTCTCAGGGACCGTTGACTTAGCTGTCATTCCCGACAATGGTGGGAAACCAAATGATGTGCCGCTGGATGCCGGGGGATCCGACACCACGGGTCTGGTCGTTGCTCCTGTTGGCGGTGGGAATATGAAGGGGGCTCCACTGAATGCGAAAGGATTGGTATTTTCGGTTTCCACCCCGATCATCCCTGCACTTGCAACCAGCACCCCTCCGGTCGGGTCTTCCACATTCTGGGTGGCTACCTTCCACACCCTTTCCCTTCATCAGCTGCATTATCATGCTTCTCATTTGCTCCATCTGAGCGTTAGTAGTTTCTTCCCGGCGTTTCGCCTCTTCATCTCGGCGAGCTAACTCTTCTTTCAACCGTTGAATTTCCGCAGTTGGGTTATCCATTTTCCTGGCGCTGGATCTGGTATTATACTGCCGAACTCGCTGATACTGCTTCTTTGGTCGTGCTATCTTGACACCTTTATTATCAAAACCTTTAATTAGAAACCAGAATTAAGTCTTTTATTAGTATGAGTGGATGGATGAATGAATGCCCTAAAAGGAAAAGCTTATGGGTTTCCCCACCATTGTGGTTGAATCCGTAATTCTTCGCTTTTTATATCCGGAACCATGACTTTGTGCATTCACATAAGTCATAGCATCCTTCGCACTGGCATTTATGTAAAAGTGTATGTATGAATAACTGAAATGACCCTAAAGGAATGTTATGAAGATTCTCCACCATTTTGGTAGCCCTCCATAACTCGATTTTGTGCATTCACATAAACCAAACATCCTTTATGCATTAATGATTATGTAATAACTGGTCACATAATACCAAAAACCAAGAGACTGGATTAACTCAAAACAAGGTTTAAAACTCCACATTATTACATCACCGACTCATTCAAACTTGATTATAATCTTAAAACACTTGTTCATTCAACTAGTCTAATCTGACTCTACATAGCCTGCATCGTCGGCCTCCTCTTCCCGCTTGCGTTTATCAAAGTCTTCATTCAGGGATATATTCTTGTAGGCATTGATGAATGACCCGAAGAGCTGAATCACTTTCTCCAAACACTCTAGGATCTCATGTTCCCCTACTTCTCTGAGTGCTCTCCGATCGCAGACCCTTTGAAGCTCCTTCTTGACTTTCTCAGCCTTTGTCACTCCTGCCCGGACGTATTTCTGCAGCTCTAACAACTGATTAGTGCGAGTGTGATAGCCATCTTCCCACTTGTAGAGCTTATACCGGGAGAAGAACCATGTACGCTGTACTTCTTCTACCTCCGCTCTGTACACCAAATACTCTGACTCGAGATTTTCGAAATCAGCCTGACGTTTCTCAGCCAGCTCTCCTAAGCGGATGATCTCAGCGTCTAAGTTCTGGATCTGAACTTCATGGGTGGCATTCCTTAACACGGATTGCACTTCGCGCTCCGCCGCCTTTCCCTTTTCTGCTATAAGCTGATCTGTCAGGGTGGTGATCTTCTGATTGGCGCCAGCAAGCTCTGCCTCTTTTCCTTTAAGGATTCTGATTTCTTCATTTTGACGCCGGACCAAAGAGGCTAAATTGTTACTAAGATCTCTTTCCTCCTCCAATTCCCCACTGAGGATTTGATATCTGTCCCTGATCTCCCTGTTTTCCCGCTCCAGTGCAGCATATTCGAAGTTTTCCTCAATAACGACGACCTCTCTTCTTTTCACTTCTATGGTCTTTCCCGGAATGCATCTCTGGAATGACTAAGCCTTCTATTCTGATTACCACAGAATTCTGCTCTCTCTTTTTCCTTCTGATGGTCCTGTTCCAAATTCTCCTTCCTTTTGACCAATTTATCTATCTGGACTTGTACGTTCTCAGCTGTTTCTGTCATTTGTGCTTTCTCCTTTTCCCATTTGGTCTTTTTCGACTGAAACTTCTCCTCTAATTCCCGGAGTACGGCCCCTTCGCGCAGGCGCTTGTTTTCAATCGTTAACTTAGTGAGCTCATCTTCACTGTTTGCCCCCAGTCTTATCCTCGGGTTCTTGTCAGGAGGTGGGGCTAGGCTCGCAACTCTTTCCCTGTGCCATATTACATATTCTGGAGGTGGTGTTGTCTTATATGGCGAGTCAACTACATGTTTCCACTGAGAATTCTTCCACTGAAGTGCCTTAGATCTCGCTATGTCGACCTCCAACTGCGACCCATGCTCAATGTCAATACTGCACAAACCCTGCATGTCGGGAATGAACTGCCCCACTCCGAACTGCCTTAGCGCCAAAGAAGTCGAGTAAGTGGTGGTTCCCCAGGGTCCCATCAATAGCATGAACGATTCCCCACCACTTCTATGTTCTGGAAACTTGTCCCTCATCCATCGGGCTCTCCACACAATGTTGCTGTGCCCACATTCCTTGAACCAATCTATCCATTCCTGTACTGTCTTCTTAACCCATGCGATATTCCTGAATTCCTTAATAGGATCGCTATCCCGAAACTGAACGGCCATCTTGGAAGTATCGATCAAAGGCAAGTGGGTCTTCATCCATATGGTCAACATGGCCGCACATCCAACAAATCTTCCTTCCCCGGATCTCTTGCAGTGATTTAGAGATCAGATAGTCTCTGCCACGATTGCCGGCGAGATGTCAAAACCATGCTTAGCTTGATCCTGGATATCAATCATCAACTCATCTACATGTGACAAAACCTTGGGGAATATGATCAATCCATAAACCAAAAGGGCTATTAACTGGGACCCCTTCTCTTCATTTCCCAAATGTTCTTCGGCCTTCTGAACCAGATAACTCTCTTTGAAGGCCCTCACCCCAGTACTCAAACCTTTTAGTTCGGGCATCCATCGCTCTGCTTTATCCCCTGTCATCTCGGAAATGTGTTTACTGACCTGAGGATATAACCTCCTCCAATAGATCTTGTCATTAGGCTTCCGGTATGTGAACTCATCTGAAGGGAACAACATTGAACGGTATTCCTCTACTGTAGGTACCATGTCCACCTCATTGAAAACAAAACAGCGTCGTGCAGAATCCCAAAAATGCACCATGGCTCTCAACAACGAATGATCGACCTCGGTATCGATCAGAGACCCGATGAGCCCGTATTTCTGCTTAAACTGTTCTTTGTATGAAAACCTTGCCCACAAGCTCTTTAATTTATCCAGGGTGCTTTGACTAGTGTCGAAACGGGTCACAGGCGGGAACTCAATGCCATAGTCCAAAGATGTCACTCCCCCCTTCTTCTGTGGTTCCGTCTCGTTTCTCGACAAATTCCCAATTGGCAATGCTGCACTCGTGCTTTCTTCTGCCGGTTGATGTGTGGGTCCCGCCCCGCTTGATTCACCCTTTTTCTTGGTTTTTGCCATTATATGACCACCTAATGCAAATGAATGCATGGAACGAAATAGAAAAGAGAGAAACACAAAAGAACCCAAGTTAGTAAAGGAAAGAGAGCGCATAAAGTAAATAACAATGCCGGGACTGAAAAGAAATGATGCCCCTTTTCACATTTAAAAGGTTTCCCATAAAACTCGGACGCCAAGGTCCTTCTGGGGCAGGTAGTCTACTTATTGAGAGTAGGGAGAAGCCACTCTTTCTACGGTCCGTATTTTCAAAACGAAAGGGTAAAGGTTCGGAATGTTCCCCATGTGTACCAACTTATATGCTGGGTTAGTCCACACGTACTTAGCAGGTTCCCAATTTCGACCCGGCGGGGTCTCGTTGGGTGGAGGTTTTTCGCGGAACCTATACGGGACCTGGTTGGTCCCACGAAGACTCGCTTATTATACCTCCCAAAATCTAATCACGGTGGCAGAGATGTAAATGCAAGACGCAATCTAAGTGATGTGTGTGAAGGAACAACTTACCATTACCCTAAAACTACACCTGGCAGACCTAGTAACTAACCACAACAAGAGACAAAGAAAACAAGAGACATGGGTGAAAATAACAGAAATATCTAAGCACGAGAGCAGTAAAACATCAAAGCAAACGAAACAAAACAAACCAAAACAAAACAAAGCAACCATTTTATTAACCCTAGATCTTGTTTAGACTAAGTGAGGCCTGACTATCTAAAAGTCCCCAGCGGAGTCGCCAAGCTGTCGAAACGTTCGGGTTCGGGGAACCCTGCCGAGACGACATTTGGAAGAAGGAGTCGCCACTAATCTTTTTTATGGTATGATTAGCCACCTATCTTAAGTTTAATACTAACCTAGGCTTGGCGAAGGTAGTACTAAACCTAACCATGTCTACTTAACCAGAGATTCTAGGTTCGGGAGTCGGTTATGCTCGGGGAAGGATTAGCACCCCCGATACGCCCGCCGAACGACGGTACCTCTAGTCTAAACTAAATCTAATGGGTTAATACTAAAGGCTGCTTTTAAATCTTAATCTTGATTTAAAAAGGGTTATAAAGGGAAAACAAAACCATTTTTGAAAACGATGTCGAGAATTCGAGGAATATAATCGAATACTGTCGATTAATCCAATCACGATTCTCTTTCACTATTTGCTCTCTTGTTTATCCTTTTCTCTTCGAAAAAGAAATTTTGAAAATGCTATGACAAAGTCTTTTTACTATTTGATTTTTTTCTAAAAAACTTACCAATTTTGTTAATTTCCAAAATCTTCTTTCGAATTTCTTTATTTTCCAGAATCTTCTTCTGGAATCATCCAAACTTTTATTTTCCAAAACCTCCTTTTGGGTTTACTTAAAAAGGGTTCTATTTGAAAATGCTTACCTTGAAATCTCCTGGTTTACTAATTTCTTAATTTTGAAAATCGAATAAGAGAGCACTGATTTTTTTGAAAAATATTTTTTGGAGAAAAATGATCTTTTTGTATTTCCTTGATTATACTTAATCTTAGAAAGAAAAGCAAGACTGAATGCAGATGATGCATGAACTGGTGTATTTTAGCCTTTTAATTAGTAAACAACGATATACTTGGAATTAACCCGAGACCCTTCCCACGCATTATAGGGGTATCTCGGGGATAACCCAATCTCGGAGCGGGAACCAAGAATTCGTACCCGAGTACATTTACTTGGGATCCACCCGTCATCGTAAAAGATCGTTTTTTACCAATTCTTATTTAACTAACTCGCGTGAATGTCAAGTAAAAATGCATGAAAGATTGCTTTTAATTATATGTATTAAAACCGGTCTACCCGAAATCAATTCCACAAACCCTTCTCACGCATTATGGGGGTATTGGTGGAAAAGATTGGTCTAAAAGAGGCTTCCAGAAATTCGTACTCGAGTACATTTATCTGAAAGACCCTTCATCTCAGTAAAAGACGGGCCTTAATACATCTCAATAACAAGGTGATGTATGAT
>AWUE01023756.1:0-23687 GCA_001974825.2 Corchorus olitorius
ATATCGCGGGTTATGTTAGATTTAGGCTAGGTTTCGAAGGCCTTGGAGTTTCTTTAGAATGGGCTTAGGAAGAGTGTGAAAGTGGGTTTCGAGTTTGAGATTCAGAGACAAAGGAAGGCCTTTTTGAGATTTTGGAAACCCGACAAAGCCATCGTTGGCGGTGGAAGGTTGCAGCGCCGTTGAGGTTATGTAGTAAAGAGGAGTTTCGGTTTGGATAAGGGTGAGAAGTCATCGGAGCAGGAGGACTCGATGGTGGTAAGCTCAAGAGGGCAGTCGTGACCATGGGATGATCGATTTAAGAGGAGCGGCGCGGAAGCTAGTGGTGGCGCTGCAAGGTGGTTCGGTGAAGAGAGATGTCGGGTTAGAGAAGAAGAAGAAGAAGAGGAAGGAGAAGGCAAAAGGAGGAGGCTTTAGGTTAAACCCTTAACTTGACCCGAATTAGCATGTGGATCAGACTCGACCCGTTTAGGCCCATTCTGATATGGTACAAAACTGAACTTGGGCTTCTCTTTTCAATTGGGTTTTAATTCTTGTATTTCCTTCAGACTTTATTATTTCACCTTTCTTCATTTGGGCTTTTATTTATTTACTTGGGTTTGATGTTGGGTCTAGTTTATTTTACAATATCTTAGGTTCAATTTTGATTAATGGCTTAATTAGTTTAATTTTCGATATAGTTAAGCGGCCTAGTAGTATAATTCTCAATAAATTGGTAAAATTTGAAGTCTAGAATTAGCTTAATAGTTTAGTCAATTTGTCAAAAGATTAGTAAAAAGAAAAAATGAATGAAAAGTTAGATTAATTTCATGTGCATCCACATTTTTAAATTCTATAGTTATTGCTTATTCATATTATTTTCAAATTATACTCTTTGCCTCCTGAATTTTGCTAATCGTTTACTTGATGTGCAGAAAAGTCCCCTGTTGTCCAAGTTAGCCTTTAGCTTCTAATTTCTTTAAAGTTTAATTTCAATTTATTTAAGCCTTGATTTGTGATAATTTAGTAACTTAGAGTAGAAGTAGAATCTAATTGCATGCATATCATATTTATTTGTCATTAATTATACTTGTTCCATATCATACCACCTTAATTGAGTTAATGACCGTAACCTTTCCGAAGAAGAGGCATTCAGTGAGTGATCGAGTTTTCGGGGCCACTGAATGTCTCCGAGGATGAGACTGCTCTTCTTGGGATGCGTCGGAGCTCCGAGCATATATCCCGGGAAGTGCTTTCAAAAACCTGGGTTACGTGAGTTAACTTTAATAATTGGACTTTGCATTCATCATTTGCATACATGCATTAATTTAGAGATAGAAAAAGGAAAAATCCAAAAAAAAAAAGTGAAAATCAGAAAATCAAAAGAAGCAAGAAAAAGGTGTTTTTTTCAAAAAAAAAAAAAGGTTTTTCCTCAAATCATGTTCTCTTATTTGATTTCCAAAATTAAGAATGAGACAATTCAAGAGTTTTCAAGGTAAGTGTTTTCAAAAAAATGTTTTCTTAATCAAACAATCCAAAAGAAGATTTTGGAAATTAATAAAATTGATCAAGTTCTTTTCAAAAATCAAAAATGAAAAAAGATTTTCTCACAGCATTTTCAAAATTTCTTCCCGGTGCGGAAGACTCAACAAGAGAACAAAAAGTGAAAGAGAATCGAGACAGAATTGATCGACGGTGTTCGATTACATTCTTCGAATTCTCGACATTGGTTTCAAAATGGTTTTATTTTATTTTTATAACATTTTCTTTAATAATAATCAAGATTAGGATTAAAAGCAACCAACTTTTCTTTTCGACCCAGTAGATCTAGTTAGATGAAGAGGTACCGTCACTTGACGGGCGTTCCGGGGGTGCTGATCCTTCCCCGGGCGTAATCGACTCCCGAACCTAGATTTAGGTTACAAAGACCGGACCTTAGGTTTAGTGGGTCCATTGCCGAGCTTTGGACTTTACTTAGCTTAAGTGGCCTTTAGGTGGCTAATCACACCTTTAAAAAGATTAGTGGCGACTCCATTTTCCAATGTCGTTTCGGCAGGGTTCCCCGGACCAGAACGTTTCGACACTTAGGATTTCATTAGACTTAATAAATTGGTAGGTGGCTAATCACACCTAGATAAAAAAGATTAGTGGCGACTCAGAGTCAATCAAATTTCAAAGTCGTTGCGGCAGGGTCCCCCGGACCCGCACGTTGCGACAGGGTTAAATGGCTTAAGGATGCAGTTGACTCTTGTGGCCTTATAGATATTGGCTTTACTGGGCCTAGGTTTACCTGGTCTAATGGTAACCCCTTCTCTACCCTTATTATGGAAAGGATAGATAGAGCTTGGATTAATAAAGCCTGGTTGGATGCTTTCCCTAAAGCCACTCTCTTTCATCTTACTAGATCGGTGTCTGATCAGTGCCCTATTTTCCTCTCTTCGTCATCCTCTCTTCCACTCTCTACTCCTAAACCTTTTAGATTCCAGCCAATGTGGTTGAATGACCCTTCTTTTTTTTAGGTTGTCAAACTTGCTTGGAATCTCTTTCCCAATAATCTTGATGCTGCTGTTGCAGCTTTTGTGGAAAATGTTAAAATTTGGAATCGGGAAACCTTTGGTAACATCTTCCATAAAAAGAAGAGGATCTTAGTTAGGCTTAATGGAATTCAAAGAAAGCTATCCTTGGCCCCTTCTCAATTCCTTCTTGATTTGGAGAAAAGCTTGAAGCATGATCTGGTCTTACTTCTTAAGGATGAAGAGATCCTTTGGGCCATGAAGGCAAGAGTGGATTGGCTGTCTGTGGGGGACAAGAATACTAAGTTCTTCCATGCCTCCACTGTGGTCAGACGTCATTTGAATAGAATCATTTCTCTTAAAGACTCGGTGGGCAATTGGGTTGCTGGTGAGGAGTGTGCCTGACATATTCGAAACTTCTTCTGTGACCTTTACTCCACTTCCTTTTCGTGCAGCCTCCCTTCTCCTCTTCTTCCATTGACTCCCATTTTCACCCCTCCCTTATTCAAATTCCCTCTTGAGAAAAAATTAAGCTTCCTCTCTGGTCTATGAAACCTTTTAAGGCTCTTGGGCCTGATGGTTTGCATGCGGGGTTTTATCAGAAGTGTTGGCACATTAGGGGGGATAGCTTTTGCTGTGCCATTCAAAAGGTGTTCTCTTCCTTCTGTTTGCCTCTTGATTGGAAGAAATTTCTTATTTGTCTCGTCCCTAAGGTCTCTCTCCTGATTCCATCAAATTGTTTAGACCCATCAGTTTAGGTAACACCTCCTTTAAGGTGGTTACTAAGATCATTTCCAATAGGATCAAACCCTTTTTGGATGACCTCATTAGTCCCATGCAAGGGGCCTTCATTGCTGGAAGACGAGGCTCAGATAATGTTATCTTAGCACAGGAGTTGGCTCACTCTACAAGGACCAGCCTTGCTAAGGATGGTTGGATAGAAAAGGCTTTTGACAGGCTTGAGTGGTGTTTTATTAAGAAGATGCTGGACTTCTTTAAGTTTCCTAAGGAGTTGGTGCAGTTAATTATGTCTGTTATCATTGACCCTACCCTAGCTATTCTTATCAATGGTGCTCCATCTGAGGACTTTGTGGCATTCAGAGGGATTAGGCAGGGAGATCCTATCTCCCCCTACATTTTCATCTTATGTATGGAGTACCTTTCTCTTTGCATTGAACATGAATGCAGGGAATAGAAGTGGAAGCCCATCCAGGTGGGAAGAGGTGGCCCCAGAATCTCTCATACTCTGTTCGCAGATGACATTCTGCTCTTTGCTAGTGCTAACTCTCAAAATTGTAACTCAATCTTGAGGGCTTTAAGCCACTTTTGTGAGATGTCTGGGTAATTGGTCAATAAAGACAAAACTAAAGTTTGGTTTTCACCTAAAGTATACGTTTCCAAGGCGTCTGAACTTGCCAACCAACTTCAGTTTAGGAAAACTTCTAGCCTTGGAAGATATTTGGGAAGTCCACTTTTAGACAGAACCCCCAAAAGATCGGATTACTCTTACCTCCTGGACAATTTGAGAGGTAGATTGGCTGGTTGGAAAGCAAAAACCCTTTCCTTGGCTGGACGTGCGACCCTTATCCAATCTGTTACTTCAGCTATTGCTGATTATCCTATGCAAACTGCTGTCTTACCAGCCTCGGTGCATCTCGAAATTCATAGATTGCACATGAATTTCTTGTGGGGTGATACTTTGCAGAAGAAAAGCATGCATCTTGTTGGATGGGATAAAATGGCTAAGCGTAAGAAATCTGGAGGCATCAATGTTAAAAAGGCAAAATTAAGGAACCTGACCTTTATGGCTAAATTGATATGAAGAATTAAGAAAAATCCCAATGAGAAGTGGGTAAAGTGCTTGAAGAGTAAGTACAATACTCACCTTTGTGACAAAAGGTCCACTAACAACTACTCTTCCTGGAGTAGCATTTGCAAGGGGAAAGGGATTTTCAGAAGGGTTGTGAGAAAATTATTAGAACTGGCTTTCAGACCTCCTTTTGGCATGACAGATGGGCCACTGGTGCTCCCCTTCGCTCACTCATTCAAGGTCCTTTCACTAGGGATGAGGATGGCATCTCAGTCTCTCATTGCCTCATGGACAATGGCAGCTGGAATCTAGCCAATCTCTCTTTTATCTTTCCCTCTGAGATTGAAGATAGCATCCTTTCCACTGCCTCTTCCTTCTCTTCTTATGGGGAGGATAAGTTGTTTAATTCTCCTAATGGCGATTTCTCTCTTAGAACTGCCTACTCCCTTGCTATCAAGGAACCAACCCTTTTTTATCCTATCTGGTCTAAAATTTGGAGAGCTAGCTGTCATCCTAGAGTGAAGTTTTTTCTCTGGACCCTTGCCCATGATAGCCTCTACTCTAGGTCTATGCTCTGCCATAGAGGAATTGGCAGTGAGATATGCTGCGACATCTGTCTTGATTGTGAGGAAAACTCCTTGCATATTTTGAAGGATTGCCCCCTTGCTTTTGGGGTTTGGGGTTTTCTTCCTGGCACCCCAAGGAATTTCTCTTCATCTCCTCTCCTTGGGGACTGGATTATCCTAGATCTTTCCTCCCTGATTGTCTTTAATGATGTGCCTTGGCATATTATCTTCTCCTTTTGTTGTTGGCACACTTGGAAAGCTAAAAACCAGAGAATCTTTCAAGGGATTACCTTAACCTCTGCTCAAATTTTCAACCTTGCCTTCATTCAAGCTAAGGAATTTTTCAATCATGCCTGTCCCAAACCAACACAGGCAGTTAAAACCTTAGCCAAAATTGCTTGGGATCCACCATCATTTGGTTGGATTAAGCTCAATTCTGATAGCTCCTGTGATGGATGTCCAAGAAGTGCTGGTGCTGGGGGTGTGTTACGTGATGACTTAGGGAGATGGATGGCTGGTTATGCTAGGAAAATTAGAAAGGCTACTAGTTTACAGGCTAAGTTTGTTGCTCTAAGAGATGGGCTAAATCTTACTAGGGATCTTGGTGCCCGAAACCTGGAGATGTGGGTGTGTTACGTGATGACTCAGGGAGATGTGGATGCCTCTTGCATCCTTGCTCTCTTGTCTACTACTGATACTGACTGTCATCCTTTTGGCAACCTCATTGATGATTGCAGGTCTCTGAAGGAAAGTTTTTTTAATTGCACTCTCAAGCACTCATTCAGGGAGGCCAATCGAGTTGCGGATCTGATGGCTAACTATGCGTGGCAGCTGGAGGACTCCAACGATGGCGCTGTCATTGTATTACTGAATTTACCATCTTTTGCTTTGGATTCTGTTGTTATTGACTCTAAGGGGACTTCTTTCCCCAGACTTATTTCTTCTAGCTAATATTATGCGATGCCTTTTCAACCAAAAAAAATAACATTACTGTGTGTGGAAACAAGTATATACTTACAAAACAAATAATAGGTACAAACAAGTTTACCCGCATAATAAAATCCCCGTAGCGCAAGCGCGGGGTACCCGTATGATATTAACAGCATCCACAAAAATTCCCAACAACGATTCGTCTAAAGTACTAGCAAAACATCTCTATTTACAAACATTCAGAACCAATCAGACGAAACATGGTTGATCGGTCGTCAGCAATCATAAAAATAATTCCCCACAAAATCCTAACTATAGTAGATAGGGCAAGTAGGGGTCGATCCCACAGAGAAGGGTGTAGACTTTATCCTAAGATACAATTCTTAAAATATCTCAAAACAAAACACAGAAAACAGAGGTTGAAAGAAAACAATTAAACAGAAAACAATTATACTAGAAAATAAAACAAACAAAGCAGAGTAAATTAAATCTAAGACTATAGCAGATAAAAAAGAAAACAATAATTAAAGCATACTTCTTCTCCAATGGTAGAAAACAATCCAATTGAATATGGGTCCTTGATTTAAAAGATAAATTCAATATTAAATCCTTGATGATAACTGGTCTAGGAAAACCTAACATGCTATTTAGATAAGATTACCGGTTAAGGCTTAAATTACCCCTATTGTTAACTTAACAAATCAATTACCGGTTAAGGCTTAAAGATTCACCAAGCAACAAAGCATTAAGATCAACTATTTAATTAGTTCTTTCACACATGCTTAATAAATAAAACCATACAACAATCAGATAAAATCCGAGCACTGGCATGAGAAACTCATCGAAGCGGGGGTTAGTCGTCAATGATTCGCTACCAAACAATCAGACTCGAGGGTTAACTGTACCGCCTGACTTAGCAATAGATCTCTCAAATTATCAATTTATCGGCCGCATAAACCAATAAAAATCAAGGTCATGAAATAAAACAGAGTTTAACATGCTATCTATCAAAAATAAAATACCAAATTATAAGTATAGAAATCTCACAATATCAATTGATTGAAATCACCAAAGGATCAGAAGTATAAGAATTTAGCTACTCATAGATTTGGGAAAATTCATGAGCGGCATAAGAGTACTTACAGAACTAGAAGGAGCGAAAATCTCCTTGCTAAAAACCTAGGGTTGCCGCACCTCCCTATGGTTATAGGGGGTGGCGGCACCCTTGCCTAAACTAGAAGAAAAACTAGAAAATAAATCTAAGAGAATTATGTGAATGTGTGGTATGTGATTTGTGTTACAGGAGGTGGCTATTTATAGTGGAAATAACCCTAGGAATTCCAATCCTAACTTGGAAAGGAGTCTAGGACGGTTTAGGGTCTAACTTGGACTCCAAGTTGGATTAAAAGTCTTCCTAGAGTAGAATCCAAGTCAAAATAGGATCCTGAATTTTTGCTGAATTCGTGCAGAAACTGCAACGGCATTTTCGGGCTTGAAAACGGCAGAACTGGGTCTTGGACTTAAAGGAAAGTTGTAGATCTCGGAGTTAGCTTTCCAACGAGTACTCATGGGCTTCAATCGGAGGTCTGAGCAGAAAGTTATGATTTTTCTACCAAAACTGCTCCTGAATCCTAATCCTGTTAGGACTAGAATCGAGAATCTACGGGATTTTGATATTTCCTTGGATTTAAGAGTCATTAATTGGGATTTTAATTCCAATTAATATCTTATATGGGCTGAGTATTTTCCCATATAAATTATCCATAAATACCAAAGCTTGAAGGCTTATCCATGGCTTGTCTTCAATTAAAGCTCCAATTCTTCAATTCTTCCTCTTGAAATAAATCTTCAAAGTCTTCAAATCTCCAAATAAGTCTTCAATGAGTCTTCAAACACGAACTTCGAATCTCCAAATCTATGCTCAAAATTGCTTTGCTCAAATCTGTGTAAAAAGTCATCAAAATAGCTCCAAAAATAGTGAAAAATAACAATTTCTCATTTTCACATCACTTAAAGACTAAAAACACAAATATTAATAAAATAGCATATAATTAAGCATAAATGGGTCTAAAAACATAGTAAAATAGGCATAAAAATAGGGTTGTTTTTGGCTCAATCATATTGCCCACACTAAATCTTTGCTAGTCCCTAGCAAACTAGTGTAGAAAACTATGAACTTACTAATCTTAAGCATAAAATAAACCCTATAATCCTAAACTAATGCAAATCAAAATTTCATCTTAATTTAAACTTTTCAAAAACTTTGAATGCATACACATATTAAGGGTCAACATAATTATGAAATCAAAATAACAAAGAATCATAAGAGCACTCAATTCAAAAGATCAATAAATAGCAAGCACCTTTATTCTTAAGTAACCATAATTAAAGTAGTTCTAATCACTTACCATTCATTACATCCTATAACTACTTCTTTCCATAAGCTTATGTCTTCATCTTTATCTCCATTACTCAAATGAATGCATATCACAGATACAAATCAAGGGTTTACGTGTGGGTTATAATAGATTTTTAAAGGGTAATTATTTTTAGAAAATTGAGGTTACAAACCTCGAAGTGTTCATGATTTGGGGTTACTAACTCCCATTTTTGAAGCTACTAGCACTCTAGAAGGACTCCTTCTTTTAATTTTTTTTTTCAGAGGGACAATATTTCTGCAATTCCATGCCTCTTATCCTCTTTCCAAGGGTTACTAACTCCTTTTGTTAAAGAAAAGAGTGACAACAATGGATTGAAAATTTTTTATAAAGTATGCAGAAGTACCTCTTCTCCTCTTGCATGAAAGCACTTCTTTTTGAAAAAGATTTTTTTTTAAACTACCCTTTTATATAAGTAGTCCCCCACACTTGTTCTTGACATATCCATAACATACTATCATAATTGTAATTTCAATAAAAATTAAACATAAGTTCTAGAAATAGGCAATCATAGAAATAATAAGCAATAAGATCATATCACAAAACTCTAATTATACCTAATCTAAGAAATCAGATATCATGCTATAAATCAATCAATCAAATAAAATTTTCTTAAAAATTCTAAGTATTCTTCAATCATAACCAAATCAATTCAATTAATATATGCAAAATTTTCAAAATTTTCGAACTTAATTAATTTTTTAAATTATCATGGCAATAATTAAGATTATGATGCATGCAGACTCTCTATTAAACTAGACTCTCTCCCCCACACTGAAAAGACACATTGTCCTCAATGTGGAAACATATAAGAAATTGACACAAACAATTAATATTATGCATGGTCATGTAATTTATTTAATGCATGAAATAAAAAACTAAACTAACAATTAATTCACATCAAAGAACAGACAAGCAATCAAAGCAATCAATCAAGACAAAATAATGCAAGGAAAATTAAAAAGATAGGGTTAAAGAAAGCTTCTCTGTTTGTAGGCATAAGCTCCATCATTGCTTCTGAAACTGGACTTCTTTCGAATTCATCTTGCAATCGTCCAAATTAAGCTCCATTTGCCCTCCTTTCGATTCTTCATGTAAAATCATTGGGTTGCCTCCCAATAAGCGCTTTTCTTTAAGAGTCTTTGGCTAGACTGCCTTAAAGAAATTATTCTTCAAGGGTGAAGGAATTATGGGTATATTCCTTCAACAAGTCCACAATGATCTTGAGAGTATCATTGATGGCTTTGAGAACTTCAAGTTGAATTTTATCAAGACTTGAAATCATCACAGTTGATGTGGCGGCATGGAATGGCGATGGCACAGGCATAACCGGTGGTGGCACGGGCTTAACCGGTGGTGGCACGGTGAATGGCCGGTTGAGACTTGGTAGTGACGCGACAATAGGCGGATATGGCCTGGTAGAAACATAAGATGGCGCGGCAATGGCCGGTCCTAACTAGGTGGGGCGCGCAGAGGATAACGCGGAAGGCGTGGCAAGGCGCGCAGAGGATGTTGCGCTGGCCGGGCATGGCCGGGCACTTGAATCGGTTGTGGCCGGTCCTATCCGGGCATGAGGCTCGGATGAGGCAGGTGGTGCCGGGCATGGCCGGGCGTGAGGCTCGGATGGCGCGGAGGCAGGCAGACTCGACCGGACAGGCGGCGCGGTTGGCCGGTTGTGGCGCGCGGAGGATTCCAGGCGTGGCTCGGCAGATGGCTCGGGTGGCCGGGCCATGGTCGGGCAGGTGACTCGGTGCGGCATGGGTGTGGCCGGTCTTGTCTGGGCCATGTGCAATGATGGCCGGGCCACAGCCGGGCAATGGCCGACTGGGTTAGCTCGATCATGGCCTTGAGCGTCTTCCTTTGGTTCCTTGGCTTCCATCTTCTGCTTCTCTCCATGTGGCTGAACTCCTTGCTTGTTGGCTTCTTGCTCTTCCTTTGAGGTTGAAAACTCCGTCCTTCGGGATAATTCTTCAAACGCATAGAATGCATTCTCCGGGGTTCTCTTCAATATTGGAGTGCGACTAAAAGAATCAACAAGAACTCGATCTTTGAGTCCTAATCCTCCATAGAAGATTTGGATTAGAATTCCTTTATTGAATCCATGTTGAGGGCAATCGATACACAACTTCTTAAATCTCCCCCAAAATTGGTGGAAATTCTCGTTGTAGCGTTGTCGAATGTCTTTTATCCTTTGTCTTCCTCTGGAAATCTGAGCAGATGTCATCGATGAGGATTCTTCTCGGGCTCCTTTCCTAGCAATTTTAACACTCACAACACAAACAAACTTGTTAGAGTTCAATGGCGATTGCGATGAAATTCTAGGGTGGATTATATCACCATCGAATTCCATGGTCAATGAACCATCGAATGCATCGATCTTAGTATGGGAAGTTCTTAAGAAGGGTCTTCCTAATAAAAGCGGACATTAATTTTTCGAATGTTCCATCTCCATAACGAAGATATCAATAGGAAAGACCAAGTGTTCAACTTGAATTAAGACATTCTCTAGAACACCTTTGGGATGAACCAAAGATCCATCAGCTAACTGCAGAATCACATTAGTATTTTTCAAAGGACCAAGATTTAAAGATTGATAAAAAGAATAAGGCATAACGCTTAAAGATGCTCCTAAATCTAGCATAGCATTCTCTATAACTCTTTTTCCAATAGAACAAGTAATAGAAAACGTACCTGGATCCTTGCACTTAGGAGGTAAACTCTTTTGAAGCACAGCAGAGATATTAACTCCAACACTTACCTTACATTGTAACCTTTTCTTGTTGGTACAAAGTTGCTTAAGTAACTTTGCATAATTTGGAATTTGTTGAATGGCATCAAGAAGTGGGATGTTGACCTCGACTTTTCGAAGTATCTCCAAAATATCTGGATCATCATCTTCTTTCTTTGACTTCTTCAATCTTGATGGAAAAGGTGGCGTGGTATCAGGGCAATTTTCTTGTCGACGGTGGTCTCCTTGGCTTTTTCCATGGTGGTTGCACCATCTCTTCTGGGCTCGTCTTCGATCTTGATTTCTTTGTCAGGCACTTGCAATTCTTCTTTGGTGTAGCTTGACTCTCCTTCATCTTGTGCGGCATGGGTTGGAAAAGGATTTTCCAACTCCTTTCCACTCCTTAAAGTGATTGCACTTACATTCTCCTTAGGAGGTACCTTAGGTTGCGATGGGATCCTTTGTTGACCTTGTGTCTTGAGTTCACTCATGTCACTAGCCAATTGACTAATTTGTTTCCTCATCATCTCCATAGCTTCTCTCAATTGTTGCATCTCGACAGCTTGTGAAGATTGTTGGAAATTAGGCCTTTGATAATTCATTGGCCTTCCTTGATAGTTACCTTGGTTCCCATATTGTTAACTTGGTTGCTCGGCTCTCCAATAAGGTTCAGGCTTCCTTTGATATGCTCCTTGCATTCCAACAGCATTGACTTCTTGCGCGGTGTGTTCCAAAGAAGGGCACTTATCAGTGTAGTGTCCTTGCTTACAAATTCCACAAACCTTAGGCACACTTGAAAAATTCGCATTGAATAAATCAGTGAGCGCAGGGACTTGCTGATTTGTCTCTTGAAGTTGTTGCTCCAGTGAGGTGGAATGGGTAGAGACTTCATTGATTCTTCTTGTATTGCCTTCTCTTGAATAGTCTTCTCGAGATCCGAATTGTTGAGTGTTGGCAGCCATGTTCTCCACTAAAGTCCAAGCATCGGTAGGAGTTTTGTCTATGAAAGCACCTCCACTTGCAGAATCTATGGAAGATCTGTCAAACGGTAGTAATCCTTTGTAGAAGCATTGGATCAGCAACTGTTCAATGATTTGATAATTGGGGCAGCTCGCACATAGTGTCTTGAAACGTTCCCAATATTCGTGCATTGTTTATCCATGGTGTTGTTTAATTCCGCAAATCTCCTTCCTTATACTTGATACCTTATGGGCAGGAAAGTACTTTTCCAAGAACAACTTCTTAAGGCTCGTCCAAGATGTGATTGAACCGGTTGGTAAGAGGTACAACCAATCTTTTGCACGATCCACAAGAGTGAACGGGAAAGTCCTTAGCTTGAATTGGTCTTCAGTGATACCTTGAATATTTGTTGATGTGCAGGCAATCTGGAAATCGGTTAGATGTCGGTGAGGATCTTCTCCAGACAGACCGTGAAATTTGGGTAAAATCTGAATAAATCCAGATTTAATCTCAAAGTTTGCAGTCGTATCTGGGTATCGAATTGCTAAGCATTGTGCATTGACGTTTGGTGCAGAAAGCTCTCTCAGGGTTTTAGGACCTTCGTTTGCATGTCTTCTGACGATGTTGAAGCAGCAGATCTAGGAGAACTTGATTGAGAATTCGAATTGGATGGCTCCTCTTCTTGTTGTCGATTTGATTTCTCCTTCCTTAGTGAAAATAACGTTCTTTCTGGCTCTGGATCAAATTCAAACTCTTTTGTACCACTACTTCTTGTCTTTGGCATGCAGCTTCCTAGAAAAACTCAAAAAAACTCAAAAGAAAATTGTTAGTAGTAAAAGTTCTTAAACAAAAATTAAAATTAAAGACAGAAAATAAAAGAAAATAATTTTTTTTCTTTCTAAAAACGCATGAACAAGATTTTTTTTTATTTATGACGCGGAAACAATTTTTTTTTTCGACGCAAATTTTTTTTTTTGACGCAAGACTCAAAAAAAATTAAAAACGCAAAACAAAAAGATTTTTTTTTAATGACGCAAAAACACAAAACAATTTTTTTTATTTTAGAAAAAACGCAGACTCAAAATTAAAACGGAATTTTTTTTTAGATAAAAAACGCAGACACAAAGAGAAAAATCTCAGGATCCGTCTTCAGATCAGTCTATTTTCCTTCCCCTGGCAAAAACCAGAAAAAGTTCCCTTCCCCGGCAACGGCGCCAAAATTTATGATCAGTCGTCAGCAATCATAAAAATAATTCCCCACAAAATCCTAACTATAGTAGATAGGGCAAGTAGGGGTGGATCCCACAGAGAAGGGTGTAGACTTTATCCTAAGATACAATCCTTAAAATATCTCAAAACAAAACACAGAAAACAGAGGTTGAAAGAAAACAATTAAACAGAAAACAATTATACTAGAAAACAAAACAAACAAAGTAGAGTAAATTAAATCTAAGACTATAGCAGATAAGAAAGAAAACAATAATTAAAGCATACTTCTTCTCCAATGTTAGAAAACAATCCAATTGAATATGGGTCCTTGATTTAAAAGATGAATTCAATATTAAATCCTTGATGATAACTTGTTTAGGAAAACCTAACATGCTATTTAGATAAGATTACCGGTTAAGACTTAAATTACCCCTATTGTTAACTTAACAAATCAATTACCGGTTAAGACTTAAAGATTCACCAAGCAACAAAGCATTAAGATCAACTATTTAATTAGTTCTTTCACACATGCTTAATAAATAAAACCATACAACAATCAGATAAAATCCAATCACTGGCATGAGAAACTCATCGAAGCGGGGGTTAGTCGTCAACGATTCGCTACCAAACAATCAGACTTGAGGGTTAACTGTACCGCCTGACTTAGCAATAGATCTCTCAAATTATCAATTTATCGGCCGCATAAACCAATAAAAATCAAGGTCATGGAATAAAACAGACTTTAACATGCTATCTATCAAAAATAAAATACCAAATTATAAGTATAGAAATCTCACCATATCAATTGATTGAAATCACCAAAGGATCAGAAGTATAAGAATTTAGCTACTCATAGATTTGGGAAAATCCATGAGCGGCATAAGAGTACTTACAAAACTAGAAGGGGTGAAAATCTCCTTGCTAAAAACCTAGTGTTGCCGCACCTCCCTATGGTTATAGGGGGTGGTGGCACCCTTGCCTAAACTAGAAGAAAAACTAGAAAATAAATCTAAGAGAATTATGTGAAGGTGTGGTATGTGATTTGTGTTACAGGAGGTGGCTATTTATAGTAGAAATAACCCTAGGAATTCCAATCCTAACTTGGAAAGGAGTCTAGGACGGTTTAGGGTTTAACTTGGACTCCAAGTTGGATTAAAAGTCTTCCTAGAGTAGAATCCAAGTCAAAATAGGATCCTGAATTTTTGCTGAATTCGTGCAGAAACTTCAACGGTATTTTCTGACTTGAAAACGGCAGAACTGGGTCTTGGACTTCAAAGGAAAGTTGTAGGTCTCGGAGTTAGCTTTCCAACGAGTACTCATGGCTTCAATCGGAGGTCTGAGCAGAAAGTTATGATTAGTCTACCAAAACTGCTCCTGAATCCTAATCCTGTTAGGACTAGAATCGGGAATTTACGGGATTTTGATATTTCCTTGGATTTAGGAGTCATTAATTGGGATTTTAATTCCAATTAATATCGTATATGGGCTGAGTATTTTTCCATATAAATTATCCATAATTACCAAAGCTTGAAGGCTTATCCATGGCTTGTCTTCAATTAAAGCTCCAATTCTCCAATTCTTCAATTCTTCCTCTTGAAATAAATCTTCTAAGTCTTCAAATCTTCAAATAAGTCTTCAATGAGTCTTCAAACACGAACTTCGAATCTCCAAATCTATGCTCAAAATTGCTTTGTTCAAATTTGTGTAAAAAGTCATCAAAATAGCTCAAAAAATAGTGAAAAATAACAATTTCTCATTTTCACATCACTTAAAGACTAAAAACACAAATATTAATAAAATAGCATATAATTAAGCATAAATTGGTCTAAAAACATAGTAAAATAGGCATAAAAATAGGATTGTTTTTGGCTCAATCAATGGTTTTGATTTCACATCATCCATTCTTCCCAAATCCTTATTCAAATCAAATCTATCAAAATCCCATCTTTTTCTACTCTCTCTGTCTGTCACACTTAAAAGTATGAACTTTAATAAAAAAAAATAAAGAAAGAAAAAGAAACCGCCCTCATAATGGAAGTCCATGTTTTCAAAAAAGTTGAGATTTTTAAACATTAAATTTTAATGGAAATTGATCTCAGATCTAAAGTAAACGAAAAGCAGAGAGAGATGGAGAGCTAACCGTCGCTTGCGGGTCCGGAGAGCTCACAGGTAGGGGCCGGTTGCAGAGGCGGCGGCGCTGAGGGTTTGGAGTAGAGAAGGTTACTACCAGGTTTGTGGAAGGACAAAAAAGATGAGCATTAAATGTACTCGAAAATTACGGTCTCAAAAGAAAATACCAAGCTTATCAGCAATAGTTTGGTGATGGGCATTTTTCTTCTTTTTATCAGATGTATCAGCGCTTGTTAGCTTAGCTGCGTATCAGATAAAAGGCAATTATGGCAAATAGGAAGAATACGAACGGGATTCCACCCTCGACCGAGAATAAGCGTAGCCCATTCCTCCTAGCTAATGCGCTAAGGCTAAGCTATGCGATTGCGCGATAGCAGCTAAATCCTTTTTCAAGAAAGGGCTTTACCAAGTCAATTACTTTCAGAAGCAATAAACCAGAAGTTAAATAGCTTCTGAGTTACTGGACTAAAAGGGAAGAAAGAGGAATGGTCTTTTTAACCTGTCTGATAGGGTAGGCAACTCACTAAATAATGTGGTGGCACTTTTAAATTTTTATTTAATTTAGTGAAATTGCACATGGAATTGCTTGAGACTAACTGATTGATGCTTGAGTGTTTTGTGGCATGATGGATGGGAATATGATGGTTCATGCCATATCCGAAATATTCAATCTTGAATTTCTTTGAGGCATGTGAGATATTTGGTGACACATTGGCCATGTTCATACAAACTTAGAGGAATGCTCTGTTACATGTGTTCTGCAGGAAATGGAAAATTGGTGCTAACTCCATTTAAATGCTGTGATGATTTTGCAGGCCAACTACTTTAGCTCATGGGCTTAGAACAAGCATTGAGACCGAGAGAAAGGGACAAAGATTTGAGAAAGAAAAGGCCATGAAGAGGGAATGGGAAGTCATGTGACCTCTCCGCTCTTTGCATTTTTACTGTTGCAAATCCTTGCAAATGTAAATGAATCTTTTTGGTATTTTCGGTATGCCATGAAATGTGAAAAATGTAAAAGAAAATGTGAAAGTGAAATGCAAACTCTCTATTTCCTCTCTTTCTCTCTCTTCTTTTTTTAAACTTTTTGCAAATTAGAAATGAGTGAAAATCTTTTTGATACTTTTTTTTGTAAAAAATGGCAAATGAAAGATGCTCTTTTGAGGGCTAAATGCTCAATTTGGTCCTAAATCTTTGAGCGAGCGCTCAATTTGGTCCTAAATCTTTGAACGGTCGCTCAATTTAGTCCTATTTCTGACGGCCCTGCGCGATTGTAAAACACGCGCAGTTAAGCCTATTTTCCGTTATCCAACGTGGATATATTTATCAAATTACCATATTACCCTTATGACTTTTGTCGTTAAAAATTGTGAAAGAAATTTTTTTTTTTTTCCTTCTCTCTTTCTTCAACCTCTTCTCTTCTGCCTCTTCTCTTTCACGACCTTCTTCTCTTAAGATTTTTCTTCTCTATTTCTTCATAAAATCAATGAGGCTTGTAGGTATTTTCGTTCTCTCTCTCTCTCTCTTTTTGGTGGAGGGCTAATGGATCTAAGCTATTGCCAGTAGTTCCAGGTAGGTTTTGGTAATATGTTTGGTTGAGCAAATTGATTGAGCCAATGATCTGTTTGTTCATTTTTCCTCTCTTTGTTTCAAAAAAGCTGTGACCCAACATTCGATTGGGGCATTTGTTCTTGTTGTTCTGGGTTTGAGATTAATGTGTCATACTTGAATCTTTCTTGCTTATTTTGTTCTCGGTTGTCGTTAAATGGGTAGTCTTTGAAGAAAAAGTTTATGGGGTTTGGTTTTATTGATTTTATAAATCAAATGCAAGTTTTTCTCCTCTGTTTGTTTCAAACTAATAAAGTTTGGTGCAGAGGTTTTTGAAGGGAATAATCCAAGACAACAATGGATTGCCTCTAGATGGTTGCAGTGGAAGTTCTCAATTGAGTCCAGGTGCAATTACTGGCATTGTCTTTGGTTTGATGACTGGAGTTGTAGTTTTGGCATCATTTTTTATTGGCTATGTGCACATCATGGTATTAAGACTTGAAATATCCATTTGTTTAGTGAATGAATGCATGACTTTGGACTTGACAGATGGTTACAAGGCACCAGAACTTCAGTGTTGGTGAATGAAGCTAGGGTGCTTAAGAGGGAAGAGAGAATGATGTGGAAAGCTTGGAGTGTGAAATACTACTTGAAAATTTCACCCTCAAGAATGAAGTCTGTAATTTGAAGAGAATTGTTGACAGAGGAAGTAGAAATTTGCTGAAAATAATTGATCTCTGTTTGTGTGAAGTTATATTTCTTACTATGTTAAGGTCAAAAAAATGACCACACAACTTGTACCTTGAATGCATTACGTCTAGTAATGCTTATATTAATCAAATTTGCATTTGAATTATCAAGTGATTCTTGTTTTGTTTGCATTCTGGTAAAATATGGGAAGAAAATAACATTTCTAAACAAGGATTTCCATAAACAGTCAAGTTAAGAGGCTCAACAGGCCATTGAATATCCCATCAAAAGGGAATATGTCTAGTACACCTAGCAACAACAATTGATAAATAGTACCAATATCCATGAAAAGTATTTTTCTACAAACATATTACAAAACATCTCATATTCAAAGTTTATCTTTCCCATTGGAACTCCTACTTGGCCTTCCACTGTCCTGAGCTGGCTTCATATGTTTCAGGAGACAAGAAATCAAGTCCTAGCTGAACAGTAGACTGAAAGGTTGATAACAAGGAGATTAGTACATTGAAGAATGCCTACATAAAATAAAGTAAAAAACTTCCATATGGATATCATAACCTTAAATACAATAGAGTTTGCAATTTTTTTCTCCGGTCCTGTCTTCCAACTTAAAATGGTATAGGTGGATTCACCACATAAAATTTGAATGCATATTTTTCTGTTTACATTTTATAATGATGCACCTCCAATGGAAAAAAATAATTTGTCTCAAAAATTTTAGATTAGTTATTTGCGAAAATTGGTCCCAAGATGGTGAATCATGCGATCATTCTTCAAAGAATACCAGGACAGAATTATATCATTCAAATTAATTTCAAACTCAAGACTAGTTTCCATACTAACAAATAACATTTCATCAGACAAGGTAAAAGATTATCATATTGGGGAATTCTCAACGACATCTGTTCGAGAAAGCGTGGTGGAAGGACTAAATTTATTAAACAAGCTCTCAAATTACAATACACACTTGCACTAAACACTACTCTTTTGCTTGCTACTTTCTTTCAACGACACCTCACTCTTACACACTTAAGAAGTAAGAACACTCACTTGGTCACTCTCTAATTGACACAACACACTTCACTTTGCTCAACAACACTCACTCTTCAACAGTTTCCACTACCCCATTTTTCAAATGATATCTATATTAACAAATAATTTAAAATACTTTGAAGTTGCTTTAGCATACGAATTATTATAATAAATTATGTCTCTTTATAACATTCGGTTACTTAAGAACTCACATTGGCAAAGTTCAATTATTATATCAAAATAGCAGTAGGAATATTCATAATTTTAATTTATTTCCCCATAAGCATGCCATCGGTTAGATTCCATATTTAATTTTCTAAACCCCTCATGCTGTAGGCGACATGCCAAATGGTTGTTTATGATTATTCATTCTGCTTTTTACAATTTTATGCGATATTCCATTTTAAGACTAACTCCATTTAGAAACAACATGTTTACAAATCCAGAAAACCCAAAATAAAATCCACAAAACCATTCCAAACATTCAAATATCAAACAAATTTAAACAAACCCAGAAAACCTAACCCACAAACAACCATTTCGACCATTGAAACCTCAACCTAAATCTATATTTCATTATATTATGATGAATAAAATTGAGAAACGTACCTGAGTTAGAACTCCGACAGTCTGAATCCTTTGAATCTTCAAAGAGAACTCGGAATCCTTCCAGTCTTCCCAAAACCGAAAACTCAAACACTCTTCGCACTTCTATAATGATCGAATCACGTACTAAATTGGTGTTAAAGTCCAATTTTTTTATTTCAAATCCCTAAATACCCAAATCGGAACGAGAGAGTGAGAGAGGCCAAAAGGGGGGAAATTAGGTTAGGCATTTTTGGGTTTCTGATTTAAGTCCCAAATTTTTTATCGCATCTTTTTTTTTATATTTTATTTTTATTTTTAACAATACAGATTTATCATTATCCATGTGGCTTTTTTTCACTTTAGAAATAGCCACGTGGCTATCCATGTGGCTTTTTTTTTACTTTAGAAATAGCCACGTGGCTATTTTATTGAGCAAAAAAACTGTTCATGCGAATCAAATAGCGCGTGTCATACAATCGCGCAGGGCTGTCAGAAATAGGATTGAATTGAGCGACCACTCAAAGGTTTAGGACCAAATTAAGCACGTTCAAAGGTTTAGGACCAAATTGAGCGCTCGCTCAAAGGTTTAGGACCAAATTGAGCATTTAGCCCTCTTTTGAGTTTTATTACTTTAAAGCTTTTAAGTTCATACTTAGCCTTCTGATTAAATCGATAAATAAAACTGATTCGACCAACTAAATCCAATTAACCTCATATTGATTTAATTAGATGACATTAAGTGATCGCCCACGCTCTAAAGGAATAAACTATGAATAAACTATGCTTTTAGAAAGCTAAAAAGTAATTTTAATTAGCAATTAGGGTAAAATCAAGAGATTCAAACTAAAATGGAGAGAAGCCAAAATTGGAACCAAATGCAAGCCTAGAAATGGGTGTCTACACGACTGAACTTCGGCCACCACCGAAGGACCCTTTCACGGCTGAACTGCGACGCTGACATTGTGCCAGACCTTCGGTGATTGGTTCCAAAATGGTATAAACCAAAAAATTTCTACTTTATTATACTCCATGAAATGTGATGATTATTCTCTTCTCTGTATCTTGGATGTTTATCCTTTTGGATGGAAATCAAGAAAGAACCATAAAGGCTGATAGAGGGTTTCAGCATGCAATAATTTATGTGTTTCTCCATCATTTTATCCTTTTTCCCTTTGGCTTTGTATTTGTACATCTATTACGTAGTGGACCATTGAGAGCTGTGAACAGTAGGTTTTGGACTCAAAACTCCAATTCCTCTCTCTCTCTCTCTCTTTAAAATTTTCCTTTGCTTTTCGTTTTTGGGTTTTTCCTCTTTTGAATCTAAGAAAACCCTAATTGTTTTCTTCTTCCTTTGAGTTGAAACGATCATAAGAAGATATGGGTTCTGAAGGATCAAGGGTTATGGTACGTTTTTCTCTTTTTTATTTTTGGGTTTTCAAAAACGTAGATTTCTCTCATTTGTTTCCTGAATTTCCCCCCTTATATTCACCTGTGAAATTTTGTCATCATTTCTTTGTTGTGAAAGCTTTGAAGGGTGTATGGCATCTTGGGATTTCCTTGTTTTTCATGATTTGTTGGATTTGGTAGAAATAAGGGTTTTTTTTAGCTTTGATAATTTGTTGTTCGTTTCCGTTACATAAAAGTTCCAATTTTCAAATGCTTGAGAATGGAATTTGTTGTGCTAGGATTGGTATTCAAGGTTAAAACTTTAGAGGATTTGCTAATGAGGATTAGTTGTAGCTTATAGGGCTTAATTATTAGAATTATGAATGATTATGAGTTTGTAATCAGTAGCCTTCTGTGCTGAAAAAGTTGAATGCAATTGCAATTGGAGGCATTTGTGCTTTATTAATTCCTGTTTTGTTTTAGTTTTCCTCATCTGAATTCTGAAGTAGTTCTGTGAGCTGAAGTTATTTATACCTCTAGCTGTAATAGAGTTGTGGGAATCTATTTTAATTAATTAGATTTGCTGCATTTCTTCAGTGTACCCTGTATTTTGTTGCATTCTGTTTAGTTTCTATTTACTTTTGTCTTTTCATTACTCTCTATATTTTTGCCCCCAAATAGAGTTTCGTTTTGCTGTTTTAATACATTTAGAACTTAAGTTTGTGTTGCGCCAAAAATCTCTTGCTAGAGTTTTCGCGGAGAATTCTTTATGACAGCGTAAGGGCGTGCCAGTCAATTTGCTGAAATTGACAAAGAGGTTGTAAAAAACTGGATCTGGTGCGCGGAGCAGCAGATTAAAAGATCAGAACGATTGTGGGGACTGGATCAAAGTCACACCGGAGCATCTAAATCATTGGATCCACACGAACTACTTCTCATAACTGGGCCTTCCTTTTTTTGGATTAGATCTGAGAGATCTGCTTTGATTGCAATTGAAATTGAAAAGAAAATAACAAATTGATCTGTAGGGGCGGCACTCATGGGATTTTTAATAATAATTATTCAATAAAAATAATTATTATTTAATTAATAATTAATTCCAGCCCTTGCAATTAACTTACAAGACTTTCCTAATTCAATTTGAACTAGGGTGGTGCAGAAACCTAGTTTCTTTAGGAATTTTGATTAAATCCTAACCACACATCTTGATTATGATTATGATAAGACCAATTTACCCTCAATTGTAAATTGAGGTATAAACAATGCCCCCCCAAGCTTAAGTCTTTGTGTTAAAAGAATTTAAGCTTGTATTTAAGGAAATTGTTCTTGGACCGAAATTTTTCCTCTTACTTTCTAGCCAACGTCGACACCCCCTCTTTGGTACAATACTTAGCCGAATTTTCCAGCATCTTTTCAAGCTTCAATGGCTTCCAAAGATCAAGGTAACAACAAAAATCATCACCAAAAATCATCACTCATGCCAAGCAATTCAAGCCGCGGCTCCTTGTTCTTGGAGGCTTCTAAATCCTTGGCACGAATCAAGCAATTTGGATCAAACTCCCATGATGGCAGGTCCCAATCAACTCAAGCAAGGCCTAAGCTCAAGTCTATGGTGATTGATCCCAAATCGGCACAAAATCAAGGTAATTGTTCATGAACTTTTTAATTTTTGCACTTAAGTTCATCAATTTCCTTTATGCCATCAACCCTAGCTCAATTGCCATGTTTTAGGTCGACTTTGATGATGATTTTGGTATGATATGGCTGCTGTAATTTTAGGTAAAAATTTGATTTAGAAATCAAATCAATTTAGTAAAGAAATTGGCAAAAATCCTTGGTAAAAACTATATAGTTTTCGGCCTTGGACTTGAATTTTGCCATAAATCTTTAGGTAAACATGTTGCTGCATGAAATTGAGAATTCCATGGCATGAAATCATGTTGATCATGTCGACATAGGGGTTGCAATTAGTCGACCCCCAATTTTGGTACCCTAGGCGGCAAATTTAGCCTTATTTGACTAGGATTACAAATCCTATTAGGTCTAGGAAGCCAAATTGGACTAGGAATTGGTGTTTTCCTTATGAAATTTGGTTAGGAATAAATCAAACCTAAACCCAATTGGACAAGGATGATAAACCCAAGCTTGCCACGCCTCAATTGATGGATTTGAATTTTGGGCGGCAATTTTCAATTTAGTCCCTAGGGTTTATGTGATTTTGGGAATTTTGGCCAAATTGGTTAGATTAGCCAAAAATTCAGGGAGTTAATCATAAAATTAAGTCCTAATAAAAAGTATAGGAAGCTTAATTTTCATAATTTTAGTGCCCTAGTATGCCGCAGCCCTCAAATTGCATAAATTACAACTTGTACGACATAGTATTAGGTTTTTAGGTTAAAATTCTTGCTAATTTTAGCCCAATTGATAAAATTAGCCATTAATTAACACTAAATCAGGCCTTACATGCATGAAATTAGGTTTAATCTCACACGTGCACCACCTAATTCAATAGAATTTTGAAAACCCTAAAGTGCCGAGCCCTTAATTGCATAAATTGCAAGTTGGGCGGCACTCAATTTCTTCATACCCTTAGGGTTTCGGCCAAAACTGCTATTTTTGGCCAATTATTCAAATCAAGTCAGGTCCTTAGCACATGAATTTAGGTTTAATTTGACACGTGCACATCCCGATTGATGAATTTTAGCAAACCCTAACATGCCGAGCCCTTGATTGCAAAAATTGCAAATTGGGCGGTATGCCCTTTAGGAATTAGGGTTTTGCTTAGTTAATTTTGGCCAAATTAGTATACTTAGCCAAAAATTGGAATTTAGGTTTTGGTAGAATTAAGTTTAATTTTTATAATTCATCAAAGACCTTGAATTTTAGCATACCATGACTTTAGTTGAAAAATTACAACTCATGTGGTATGCACATTAATATTTTCGGCCTTAGTATAGTTTTATGGCCAAAAATTATTTTTATTTTCTTAAAATATTACCATAATTATTTTTGGCAGCCATAATAATTATTTTTGCCAAAAAATAAAATTAGGCAATAATTTTAAGGTGGTAAAAATATTTGTTTTCACCAAGCTTATTAACAAAAATTGTATTCTAACAATTTTGTTAATTTTGTAGTTGCTAAGGATCTTGTTGCAGCACT
>AWUE01023757.1:0-14003 GCA_001974825.2 Corchorus olitorius
AGTTTTTTTTTTAGATCAAAAACGCAGACACAAAGAGAAAATTCCCAGGATTCGTCTTCAGATTAGTCTATTTTCCTTCCCTTGACAAAAACCAGAAAAAGTTCCCTTCCCCGGCAACAGCGCCCAAATTTATGATCGGTCGTCAGCAATCATAAAAATAATTCCCCATAAAATCCTAACTACAGTAGATAGGGCAAGTAGGGGTCGATCCCACAGAGAACGGTGTAGACTTTATCCTAAGATATAATCCTTAAAATATCTCAAAACAAAACACAGAAAACAGAGGTTGAAAGAAAGCAATTAAACATAAAACAATTATACTAGAAAACAAAACAGAGTAAATTAAATCTAAATCTATAGCAAATAAGAAAGAAAACAATAATTAAAGCATACTTCTTCTCCAATGGTAGAAAACAATCCAATTGAATATGGGTCATTGATTTAAAAGATGAATTCAATACTAAATCCTTGATGATAACTGGTCTAGGAAAAACCTAACATGCTATTTAGATAAGATTACCGGTTAAGACTTAAATTACCCCTATTGCTAACTTCACAAATCAATTACCGGTTAAGGCTTAAAGATTCACCAAGCAACAAAGCATTAAGATCAACTATGTAATTAGTTCTTTCACACATGCTTAACAAGTAAAACCATACAACAATAAGATAAAATCCGATCACTGGCATGAGAAACTCATCGAAGCGAGGGTTAGTCGTCAACGATTCGCTACCAAACAATCAGAGTCGAGGGTTAACTGTTCCGCCTGACTTAGCAATAGATCTCTCAAATTATCAATTTATCGGCCGCATAAACCAATAAAAATCAAGGTCATGGAATAAAACAGAGTTTAACATGCTATCTATCAAAAATAAAATACCAAATTATATGTATAGAAATCTCACCATATCAATTGATTGAAATCACTAAAGGATCAGAAGTATAAGAATTTAGCTACTCATGGATTTGGGAAAATCCATGAGCGGCATAAGAGTACTTACAAGACTAGAAGGGGCGAAAATCTCCTTGACAAAATACTAGAGTTGCCGCACCTCCCTATGGTTATAGGGGGTGGCGGCACCCTTGCCTAAACTAGAAGAAAAACTAGAAAATAAATCTAAGAGAATTATGTGAAGGTGTGGTATGTGATTTGTGTTACAGGAGGTGGCTATTTATAGTGGAAATAACCCTAGGAATTCCAATCCTAACTTGGAAAGGAGTGTAGGACGGTTTAGGGTCTAACTTGGACTCCAAGTTGGATTAAAAGTCTTCCTAGAGTAGAATCCAAGTCAAAATAGGATCCTGAATTTTTGCTGAATTCATGCAGAAACTTCAACGGCATTTTCGGGCTTGAAAACGGCAGAACTAGGTCTTGGACTTCAAAGGAAAGTTGTAGATCTCGGAGTTAGCTTTCCAACAAGTACTCATAAGCTTAAATCGGAGGTCTGAGCAGAAAGTTATGATTTTTCTACCAAAACTACTCCTGAATCCTAATCCTGTTGGGACTAGAATCGGGAATCTACGGGATTTTGATATTTCCTTGGATTTAGGAGTCATTAATTGGGATTTTAATTCCAATTAATATCTTATATGGGCTGAGTATTTTCCCATATAAATTATCCATAAATACCAAAGCTTGAAGGCTTATCCATGGCTTGTCTTCAATTAAAACTCCAATTCTTCAATTCTTCCTCTTGAAATAAATCTTCAAAGTCTTCAAATCTCCAAATAAGTCTTCAATGAGTCTTCAAACACGAACTTCGAATCTCCAAATCTATGCTCAAAATTGCTTTGCTCAAATCTGTGTAAAAAGTCATCAAAATAGCTCCAAAAATAGTGAAAAATAACAATTTCTCATTTTCACATCACTTAAAGACTAAAAACACAAATATTATTAAAATAACATATAATTAAGCATAAATGGGTCTAAAAACATAGTAAAATAGCCATAGAAATAGGGTTGTTTTTGGCTCAATCAGTAACCCTTAGAATTAGAATAGTTTTGCAAATTAGGAGTAGTTCCCTTAACTTAGAATCTCTTTCAAACTCTTTTAATCAAGCATCTGAGATCATTGAATCTCAAACCCTTTGTAATTTCTTAGTGTTCTTAGTAAATTTCCTTATTTTAGAACAATTGCAATATGATATTTAGATATCAACTCCTCACTCTTGCATAGAAGAAACAAGGGTGAGAACCCTTATATTTTTCGCATCAAACACTTTAAATATCTAAATTTCAAGTTTATTATGATAAAACTAGATTAAAAATGTATATATATACTAAATTATCAAATCTAATTTTAAAAAGAAATTTTTAAATATATGTATACTAATATTGGTTTTATAAGCTATATTATTATTATTATTATTATTATTATTATTATTATTATTATTATTATTATTATTATTATTATTATTATTATTATTATTATTACTACTACTACTACTAGGATTCCAACCCGGCCTTCACCCCGAACCGTTAAAAAAGTTTCAAGACAAAGAATTGAAGTTAAGGCATACTGGTTGTTGAATCATATCCGCTTCAGTATTAGTGGTTACCAAGATATATGAATACGTATTAAAGGTGAGATTTATATTTGTTGTATAGTGTTGGACGATATAATTACTACCTATTCAACTTGTGATTAATAATATCAGACCATCTTAGTGTGAGTCAAAAGACTTTTAACATGCAATCCACTACAAATAAAAAGCCATTTACCAATAGAGACTTATACTTATGGCCATATTTCATTGGTATAGCGGTTTTATACCAACAGATTTTGACTGCTGTCAGTATATATAAGACATATACCAACGACCATGCCATCTATTGGTATAGATCAGGTCTACTCTAACGGTGCTCCAATAGCGGTAAGTATAGTAGTGTAATATACCAACACATATAATGTTTTCCGTAGGTATAGGCCAAAAGTGAACAAATGACAAGTTGACTTTCATTTCATCGAAATATTATATATTAAATTTAAAAGTAAATTTATTTCTTTTAAATTTAAATTACCATTTTCCAACGGCATATAATAATTTTTGTCGTTGCTATAGGCCTGAATAGAAATATCCCAATGCCGCGATATTTTTATTGGGCGAGACTCCTATTAATTTTTACCTCCATAAAACTTTTATTTTATCTAAAAATATTATACCAACAACTCCTTTTAATGATATAGATTAAAGGAATTACTAAAATTTTGAGTTTCGGGTTACTTAGGTCAGAAATACAAAAAAAGAGTGTTGTCTCCCTCCTTAGAAAATTTGGGGATTTTTTCACGTTTCTTTTTTAGGTCAAAATTCGCTTCTATTCGATGCACTTCGCCACTCCACTTTTCTGCTTCCAATCTTTGATTCATCCATCTTTCTTAAATTCGATTTGTCCAATAGCATCTAAAAGCCTAAAACGTAAAACCGCAGCCGCTAACCTTGTCATCCTCCACATAGCAGCAACTTCTCTGTCGTTGTGGAAGGCGGTGCCACCACCAACACCCCGGCACGACGACCACCACTGGTTAGGACGTTTTGTTCCTGACTTCATCTCTTGTATAGGTACACTTGAAGAGAATAAAGTTAAACCATGGGGAGGAGTAAGTTTCTATCTTTCTCGATTTTTGTATTTTTATTTGAACCAATTCCTCGAAATGAATTATTCATCTGCTTTCTTGAGAATAGTTGTTTAGTTGTAGGGTTTCTTTGTTACTAATTGATGGTTTATGTTTCTATTTGGTCTCTTTTAGCTTAGATTGGAATTGGATGTGCAAAACGATTGAGACTCCTGGAATTGTGTGTTTAAGATAGAAATTAGAAACTTGTTGGCTGCTTATCCACTGCTTCGTTGAATAAAATTTATGATCGGTCGTCAGCAATCATAAAAATAATTCCCCACAAAATCCTAACTATAGTAGATAGGGCAAGTAGGGGTCGATCCCACAGAGAAGGGTGTAGACTTTATCCTAAGATACAATCCTTAAAATATCTCAAAACAAAACACAGAAAACAGAGGTTGAAAGAAAGCAATTAAACAGAAAACAATTATACTAGAAAACAAAACAAAGTAAATTGAATCTAAGACTATAACAGATAAGAAAGAAAACAATAATTAAAGCATACTTCTTCTCCAATGGTAGAAAACAATCAAATTGAATATGGGTCCTTGATTTAAAAGATAAATTCAATATTAAATCCTTGATGATAACTGGTCTAGGAAAACCTAACATGCTATTTAGATAAGATTACCGGTTAAGCCTTAAATTACCCCTATTGCTAACTTAACAAATCAATTACCGGTTAAGGCTTAAAGATTCACCAAGCAACAAAGCATTAAGATCAACTATTTAATTAGTTCTTTCACACATGCTTAACAAATAAAACCATACAACAATCAGATAAAATCCAATTACTGGCATGAGAAACTCATCGAAGCGGGGGTTAGTCGTCAACGATTCGCTACCAAACAATTAGACTCGAGGGTTAACTGTACCGCCTGACTTAGCAATAGATCTCTCAAATTATCAATTTATCGGCCTCATAAATCAATAAAAATCAAGGTCATGGAATAAAACAGAGTTTAACATGCTATCTATCAAAAATAAAATACCAAATTATAAGTATAGAAATCTCACCATATCAATCGATTGAATTCACCAAAGGATTAGAAGTATAAGAATTTAGCTACTCATGGATTTGGGAAAATCCATGAGCGGCTTAAGAAACTTACAAGACTTGAAGGCGAAATCTCCTCTTGAATAACCTAGGGTTGCCGCCCCTCTCTATGCAAAGAGAGGGTGGCGCACCCTAGCCCTAAAAAACTAGAAGAAATGAAATTATCTATGTGAAAAATATTTGGTGTGTGATTTGTGTTACAGGAGGTGGCTATTTATAGTGGAAATAACCCTAGGAATTCCAATCCTAACTTGGAAAGGAGTCTAGGACGGTTTAGGGTTTAACTTGGAGTCCAAGTTAGATTAAAAGTCATCCTAGAGTAGAATCCAAGTTAAAATAGGATCCTGAAATTTTGCTGAATTCGTGCAGGAATTTCGACGGCATTTTTGGGCTTGAAAACGGTAGAACTGGGTCTTGGACTTCAAAGGAAAGTTGTAGATCTTGGAGTTAGCTTTCCAACGAGTACTCACGGGCTTCAATCGGAGGTCTGAGCAGAAAGTTATGATTTTTCTACCAAAACTGCGCCTGAATCCTAATCCTGTTAGGACTAGAATCGGGAATCTACGGGATTTGGATATTTCCTTGGATTTAGGAGTTATTAATTGGGATTTTAATTCCAATTAATATCTTATATGGGCTGAGTATTTTCCCATATAAATTATCCATAAATACCAAAGCTTAAGGGTTTATCCATGGCTTGTCTTCAACTAAATCTCCAATTCTTCAATTCTTCCTCTTGAAATAAATCTTCAAAGTCTTCAAATCTCCAAATAAGTCTTCAATGAGTCTTCAAACATGAACTTCGAATCTCCAAATCTATGCTCAAAATTGCTTTGCTCAAATCTGTGTAAAAAGTCATAAAAATAGCTCCAAAAGTAGTGAAAAATAACAATTTCACAATTTCACATCACTTAATGACTAAAAACACAAATATTAATAAAATAGCATATAATTAAGCATAAATGGGTCTAAAAACATAGTAAAATAGCCATAAAAATAGGATCTAATTTAGCTCGATCAGTAGAGTAGTAATTGATTTATCAGTGTCGAAACGTTCGGGTCCGGAGAACCCTGCCGAAATGACTTGGAAAAGGAGTCGCCACTAATCTTTTTTCAATGTGTGATTAGCCACCTAATTGTCCTAACCAGTCTAATGAGGTCCAGTGTTTGGCATGAGACCCACTAAACCTATAGGCCCGGTCTTGTCACCTGAGTCTAGGTTCGGGAGTCGATTACGCCCAGGGAAGGATGAGCACCCTCGGCACGCCCGTCAAGAGACGATACCTCTAAGTCTAACTAGATCTAATATGGGTCTAAAATAAAAAGGTTGCTTTTAGTATGCTTTTAAAGGAAAAGGCGATTTCTTGTTTTCTTACTGTTTATACCTCAATTTACAATTGAGGGTAAATTGGTCTTATCATAATTATAATCAAGATCAGTGGTTAGGATTTAATCAATTTTCCTAAAGAAACTAGGTTTCTGCACCACCCTAGTTCAAATTGAATTAGGAAAGTCTTGTGAATTAATTGCAAGGGCTGAAATTAATTAATTAAATAATTATTATTTTTGAATAATTATTATCAAAATTCCCATGAGTGCCGCCCCTACCCAGGTGAGTGGTAGAGGAAATCAATCGGAAGCAGTTTCCTTTGATATTGCTGCCTGCTAGGGAGGCAAACAAATAAAAAAATAAAGGAAAATTGCTTGTCATCTACCCATGAGATGAAAAATACCTCATGGACATACATAGCAAGGCCCAAGTCGTCTCCCATACAGAGGAGAGGCCGCCCTCTATCCTACAGAGGGATATTTTTCTCTTCCTGCAGGAAGGAGGCAGAGAGCTAAAGTTTGTCAGCAAGAGAAACATCTATGCACGTGAGAGAGGCATGAGATTTTCAACCTCACACCTCCTCCATATAGTCGACCAACCATAGTGGAGAAATCGCCTAGCCCTTGTTCCCCTCCCCGGGAGGCGAAAATGCAACTTGTATTTTGTTCAATTAAGGACAAAATAGTAAAATTGATCAATTAAAGAGGCTAGAGGCTGCGATTTCTTCCAAGGAGCACACCATGATGATCCTTGAGCTATGTAGATTATCTTGGTAAAATTTCACCTCATTCTGACATCGGAGTAAAAACTTATGACCGGTTTTCAGTTAAGGACATTTTCGGGAGTGAAACCAAGTTCACCATGATGGAGAGCTCGAATTCACTTGAAATTTTTTCCATAGTCTTATGGAAATAATCTAAGCCTACTGGTGAAATTTTGGCTTATTCCGAGATCGTTTGCAACCTTTCCATTCTTTTCAGTTAAGGACATGTGGCTTTCTCACCCCGGTTTAAGCAATTTTCTTAATTAATTATTATTTTCATGATTTGAAGAGCTAAATATGACTAAGTTTGAGTAATTTCGTGGCCTTGATGATCAAAGTCCAAATCATGATGTCAATTGGCCACTACTTAGTCAAAATAGCTAATTTCGGCACAAAAGAAGCAACGAAAGCCTGCTGCAATGTGATAGGCAGAAGGAAGAATTGTCATCAACTACCCAGGAGGCAGATTTCCACCTCCCATTTAAGCAGAGTGGCGCCCTAGTCCATGTCTTGTTGTCTCCTCAGCAGTTGAAGGCAATCAGAAGGAGAAAGAAGCTTCACTGCCCCTTCCTGAAAGCTGTCATCTGCATAGGAGGAGGATTTTGCCTTTCTCAGCAAGGCAAGCCCATTAAATGCTCAAGCCCAAACCGCCCCCTATATAAAGGGAGGCCATTCTCAGGTTTCAGCAGATTCCGCATCTCAGACATTTCTCCAGAGAAATAAAAAACCAGCTCCTGCAGCTACAAACTTGCTCCGCGCAAAAAACCAAGCTCCGTGCTTATTTCTCTCTAGCTCTGCGCCATTTTCACCTTGTTCATCACGAGTTCTTCACTCATTCTTCATATTTTTCTTGATTAGATCTTGTCTCAGGACAAACAAACACTCTTTTAGTGTTTTTCTCTTGTTTTAATCTTGTCTCCGGACATACAAACACTGTACACGTGTTCTTCATTCAGAAATAACAGATCAGTTTGTTATTTTCTTTTCAAATTCAATTGCAATCAAAGCAGATCTCTCAGATCTGATCCAGTTAGAGGAAGGCCCAGTTATGAGAAGTAGTTCGTGTGGATCCAATGATTTAGATGCTCCTCTGTGACTTTGATCCAGTCCCCACAATCGTTATGATCTTTTAATCTGCTGCTCTGCGCACCAGATCTTGTTTTTACAACCTCTTTGTCAATTTCAGCAAATTGACTGGCACGCCCTTACGCTGTCATAAAGAATTCTCCGCGAAAACTCTAGCAAAAGATTTTTGGCGCAACATCTCTTTTTGGCACGCCCGATGGGACAAGAAAGATCATGTCTTCTCAACTCGGCGTCTCCATAAGCTTTCTCTCTCTCAAAGTTGGCGATCCCCGACTCTCTTCTCAATATTCCGTGCTACGTTGGACTGCCCACTCGGCCACACCAACATCTTTTTTTTGGCACGCCCGGTGGGACAAGCATATCTGCTCTCCCTCTCTGGCGCCCTCAGCATTTTTTTTTTCTCTGCATAGCCGGTGATCCCCGGCTCTCCTTCTCCTAGTCATTCAGCAAGGTGTTCGCCTCACTCAAAGGTCCACACCAAATCACTTTCCTTGACACTTGAAGCAGGACAAGACAACAGATCTCTCCTCCTCTTAACGTCTCAGGGTAACTTTTCTTTACTTTTTCTTCTCTCCTCCCCTTTTTTCTAAGTCTTACCAAGTGGTAAATATGCCACCTAAGGTTGATGAAGGCAGATCTAGCCATGTTATGCAAACCAGAAGCAAAAACGTGGCAGATCCATCACAATTACCTTTGGAATCTGATTCAAAGGTCTTGTTGCAATACCTCACTGAAGCCATGAATGAAATTTCTTTGGCACAGGAACAAAGGATGCAACAACTTATGAGATCTATAGATCAGATGAACAAGTCTCATGACCAACTTAAGGAGGCTAATGACTCTTTTAAGGAGGAGATGATTCAAGACCGTGAGAACATCCTGGCTCAGATTGGTCAAGTAGAAGATAGACTCGGGGGGGAAATCCAACAGATAGCCCAAGATCCGAGGCAAGTTAACCTGCCCGTACTTCTCCCTCCACCTGTGGCGCCATTAGCTAACAATGGTGCCAACCAGGTGAGATTTCCACCTCAAGTGGAAGTGGTTGGTAACAACAACTTACCACCTCATAGGGAAGGAATAGCAAGGGGTGAGAATGAAGCTGATCTCATCCCTGGGCACCAGGAGGCAGTTGATCATGCACCTGATATCGTGGAAGAGGAGGTCAACCCAGTTGGTCCTCGAGCTGCAGCCTATGTACCACCCCATGTGAGGAATGGTAATGGCAATGGTGCAAGGAATGGCCATCAACGCCATCCTGGTCCACGCCACCCACCTCAAGGTGTTGATGCACAAGGCCCAGTCAATCAGAACCACATCAGGGAGATGATTGAAGACATGATTGGCCCGGCCTACAGGCGAGTGGGCATGCCATCTTTTCAGAAGCCTTACCCTGAGGAGTATGATAGAATCTATCCTCTACCTCGTGGGTACAAGGTCCCTGACTTCACAAGCTTCTCTGGCACCTCTAGCGAGTAGACGACTCTGGAACACATTGCTCGTTTCACTGTGCAGTGTGGAGAAGCCAACTCTGGCTACCACAAGCTTCGCCTATTTCCCAACTCTGTCACAGGTGCAGCTTTTACTTGGTACATCAACTTACCACCCAACTCAGTAAGAACCTTGGAGGAGATGGAAAGATTGTTCCACACACAGTTCTATAGAACTGAACCTGAGGTCTCCATGGCAGACTTGTCACGCCTCTACCAAAGAAAAGGGGAGTCAGCTGAGGAGTACTTAGCTCGTTTTAAGAAGCTAAGGAATGGGTGTCGCACACCTCTCCATGAGATAGAGTTTGTGCGCCTAGCTCAGAATGGGCTTGACATAGAACTTCGAAAGAAGTTCGAAGGAGTTGATTTCAGAGACTTCTTCGAGATGTCAACCAAGGTGACAAGATATGAAACTCTTCTTCGAGAAGAAAATGAAAGGAGAAGTTCATCTTATGGCACTTATTATCAAGAGCCAAATTTTGAACTCGGGATAGCTGAGGTCAAGGCAGATCGCCCCATTGAGTGTCCATGTCTTGTGAAGGCAGGAGTAGGACACCCTCAGACCCAGGAAAGGTTTGCTGCTATGTACCAGAGACAAGCAGAGAAGAAACCTTATGATGGAAGCAAAACTTACTCATTTGATACTTCAAAAACAAATGAAGTTTTTGACTTCCTACATAAGTCTGGTATGATTAAGTTACCACCTGGACATGTCCTTCCTTCACCTGAGGATATCAAAGGAAGAGAATACTGCAAGTACCACGACTCCTGGAGGCATCCAACCAACAACTGTACTGTGTTCAAAAACATAGTACAAGAAAAGATAGAAAAGGGAATCTTGAAGTTCCCTAAGGCGCCCAAGAAGGACATGGGAGTTGACAAAAAACCATTCCCAGCTCCTATCCACATGGTCGCGTTCAACCTCCCAAAGGATGGACAACTGGCTAGCAAAGAGAATGGAGGAACAACTCCCAAGAGGACGAGCTTGGCTCCAAGCACCTCCTTGGCAGCTAACCCTCAACATGAAGGTAAGTCTTATCACCACTCTGCTAAAGCTAAGAAGTTGGTTGATAAAGCTAAATCAAAAGCTCTGGGTGTGCATTCAGATCAGCCTTGGGATCCAAATATGGCCGCTAATAGGCTTAAAGCAGCAAGGAGGAAGCTAGAACTTTTCTCATCTGAGGATGAGGAAGAACCTGTGGAACATCTAGACACCTCTTCTAGGAAGAAGGTTCAAAGAAAGTTGGAGTTTTCATCAAAGACTCCACTCCAAAGGAAAGAAAGAAGTAGGGCAAAGCACACTCCAAGCTCGGGGGGCAAGCCAGAAACTTCCTTACCTCCTCCTAAGCAGAGCAAACGGGAATGTGGAGGACCATCATCAAAAATGGCGCCACCTTCCTCTCATCCTAGCTCATCTGCCCATCACAAGGTGCAAAGATCTTCCAAGAGAGGACATGATCAACAACCTGATCGAGCTAAATTAGACCCTATTTTTATAGCTATTTTACTATGTTTTTGGACCTATTTATGCTTAATTATATGCTATTTTGTTAATATTTGTGTTATGAGTCCTTAAGTGATGTGAAAATGAGAATTTGTTATTTTTCACTAATTTTGGAGCTATTTTGATGACTTTTTACACAGATTTGAGCAAAGCAATTTTGAGCATAGATTTGGAAGATTCAAAGTTCGTGTATGAAGACCATTTGAAGATAAATTGGAGATTTGAAGACTTTGAAGATAAATTGGAGATTTGAAGACTTTGAAGATTTATTTCAAGAGCAAGAATTGAAGATTGGAGCCTTAATTGAAGACAAGCCTTGGATAAACCTTCAAGCTTTGGTATCTTTGGATATTTTATATGGGAAAATACTCAGCCCATATAAGTAATTAATTGGAATTAAAATCCTAATTAATGACTCCTATATCCAAGGAAATATCGAAATCCCGTAGATTCCCCATTCTAGTCCTAACAGGATTAGGATTCAGCGCAGTTTTGGTAGAAAAATCATAACATTCTGCTCAGACCTCCGTTTGAAGCCCATGAGTATTCGTTGGAAAGTTAACTCCGTGATCTACAACTTTCCTTTGAAGTCCAAGACCCAGTTCTGCCGTTTTCAAGTCCACAATTGTCGTCGAAGTCCCTGCATGAAATCAGGATTTTTTCAGGATCCTATTTTATCTTGGATTCTACTCTAGGAAGACTTTTAATCCAACTTGGAGTCTAAGTTAGACCCAAAACCGACTTAGACCTCTTTCCAAGTTAGAATTGGAATTCCTAGGGTTATTTCCACTATAAATAACCACCTCCTGTAACACAAATCACACACCAAAAATATTTTCTACATAGATAATTTCTCTTATTCTAGTTTTTAGTTTTCTTCTAGTTTAGGCAAGGGAGCCGCGACCCCCTATAACCATAGGGAGGTGCGGCATACCTAGGTTTTTATCAAGGAGATTTCGCCCCTCCATAGTCCTGTAAGTACTCTTATGCCGCTCATGGATTTTCCCAAATCCATGAGTAGCTAAATTCTTAATACTTCTAATCCTTTGGTGAATTCAATCAATTGACATGGTGAGATTTTTGTGCTTATAATTTGGTATTTTATTTTTGATAGATAGCATGTTAAACTCTGTTTTATTCCATGATCTTGATTTTTATTGATTTATTGTGGCCACTAAAGAGATAATTTAAGAGATCTATTGCTAAGTCAGGCGGAACAGTTAACCCTCGAGTCTGATTGTTTGGTAGCGAGTTGATGACGTTTAATAGACGCTCAATTGGGTTTGCATGCCAGTGATCAGATTTTATCTGGTTGTTATATGGTTTTATTTGTTAAGCATGTGTGAAAGAACTAATTAAATAGTTGATTTTAATGCTTTGTTGCTGGGTGAATCTTTAAGTCTTAACCGGTAATTGATTTGTTAAGTTAATGAAAGGGGTAATTTAAGTCTTAACCGGTAATCTTATCTAAATAGCATGTTAGGTTTTCCTAGACCAGTTATCATCAAGGATTTAATATTGAATTCATCTTTTAAATCAAGGATCCAAAGTCAATTTGATTGTTCTCTACCATTGGAGAAGAAGTATGCTTTTTAATTATTGTTTTCTTTCTTAACTGCCATAGATCTAGATTTAATTTACTTTGCTTTGTTTTCTAATTTAATTGTTTTCTGTTTAATTGTTTTCTTTCAACCTCTGCTTTCTGTGTTTTGTTTTGAGAAATTTTAAGGATTGTATTTTCGGATAAAGTTTATCAACCTTCTCTGTGGGATCGACCTCTGCTTACCCTATCTACTTAGTTAGGATTTTGTGGGGATTATTTTTATGATTGCTGACGACCGATCATAAATTTTGGCGCCGTTGCCGGGGAAGGAAAATAGACTCATCTGGAGACGGATCCTGGGAATTTTCTCTTTGTTTCTTAGTCTCTGCGTTTTCTCTAAAAAAAAAAAAATTTCCTGCGTTTTTTCAAAATTAAAAAAAAATTCTTTGCGTTTTTAATTAAAAAAAAATTTGTTTTGTGTTTGCGTTTTAAAAAAAAAAATCGGTTTTGCGTTTTCGAAAAACAATTCTTGCTTTTGCGTTTTCAAAAAAAAAGAAAAAAAATATTTTAATTTATTTTCTGCTTTTAATTTTTGTTTAAGAACTTTTACTACTAATTTTTTCTTTGAGTTTTTGTTTTTCCTAGTAAAAAATTCGATGGAGCGAAAATCAATGGGGTGTTTTGCTCAAGAGGAGATTCTTTCTTTTCAACAATTGCCTGGTGAAACGTGGTACCAATATTTGAAAAGATACAATGTAATATGCCAAATCTACATTGATCATGATGTACCTGCGGAGTTACTTCCAAGTTTCTACGATGGGTTATCTTACCCAGATCGAACCACAATTGATGCCGCTAATGGAGAGCAAGAAATTCTGATGGAGCTAGGAGCTAGATTGCGAATGATCCACGACCAAGAACAGATCGACGATTGCGAGCAACTACCAGAAGAGCGTCTGCACCAATATTGGGAGAGATTCAACAAATTATGCGACTGGCACCCAAACCATGGGCTTTCTGAGCACATCCTTATTGAGAGATTCTATTTAAATTTAGAACCTTCTGATATGTACCAGATAGAAATAGCCAGTGGTGGAAGTCATCTGGATAGTGAGTTTTTCTTTTTGAAAACTCTTAAGGAGCAGAAAGCGATAATTGAAGAAGAAGTGGCCAAAAGCGCAAAGGAGGCATCGGTCGAGGCAACATCATCATGGGAAGAACCTGTCCAATCTGAACCGATCAACGTTAAAGCTTTACCAAAGGAAGTCCCCAAGATTGAGCAAGAAGAACCAGAAGTACCGAAAGAAGATATCAAGATGGACATCCCTCCACCTTCTCCTCGAAGCCGTGCCAAACCAGAAGATGAGCCACCAGATGATGAACAACTCGGATATCCTGAGCTGAAAGAACTAAGTGTGCTGAATCTGGTTGACAATCAACTCTTGGAACATGAAGATCGAGATTTCTTGGGAATCAACAAGCTTCTTGAGTCTTACTACTTTGAGGAGATCAACATGGATCAAATTTTTCGGAGGATAAGAAGATATGCCAACACGAGGACACTTTCCAAGGGCGAGACGAGAACAATGCTAATCAATGCCGAAAGCATCTATTG
>AWUE01023759.1:0-53787 GCA_001974825.2 Corchorus olitorius
TTGCCTCAATCATTGTCAACTTTCGGATCTAGGATTCTCGGGTCCTCGATACACTTGGTCCAATCTTCGCAACCATACACTTCTCATCCAAGAACGGCTCGATCTCGCTCTCGCAAACCCTTCTTGGAGACTCCTTTTTTCCCCAATGCTTCTATCCAACATCTCACTCGTACGAGATCGAATCACTGCCCCATCAAAATAAATCTTGAAGATGTCAGTCCTCACTTTTCCAACCGACCGTTCATATTTCAAAACATGTGGTACAACCACGATGACTTTCCTTCCATTCTCAATAATTTTTGGTGTTTAACAAACAATGATCTTGCTGTCACTATCCAAGGCTTCACCAACTTCCTCCACGAATGGAATAAATCTACTTTCGGAAATATTTTTGATCGTAAGAAAAGAGTTTTGGCTAGGTTAGCGGGTACCCAAACAGCTATCGATAATAACCCCTGCCAGTTTCTCCTAGATCTTCAAAAATCCTTGATCTCCGAGTATCAACAACTACTCAAAAATGAAGAGGACTTTTGGGCTCTCAAATTTAGACTCAACCGGATGCTAGAGGGTGAGCGTAATACTCGCTTCTTCCATGTATCAACCCTTTTCCGACGCCGTTTCAATAAAATCATGGGCCTGATGGTTCATAGCGGCAATTGGGTCAACAATACATCTAAACTCCACAGCCTGATCTTGACCCACTTTCAAAATCTCTTTTCCACTTCTAGTATCAATGAACCTTTTTCCTTCGACTCCTTCCCCATGGGCTGGATACGGCTGTCATATGATGACTGGCGCTCTCTCAATGCCCCTCTGTCGGATTTTGAAATTCAAAAAACGCTATGGACCTTCAAGCCCAACAAAGCACCAGGGCCCGACGGTTTGCATCCGGGCTTCTTTCAAAGAAATTGGGTTGTTGTCCTTGTTAAAGTTTGTTCCGAAATTCAACAAATTTTTTCCTCAGCCACTATGCCGGAACACTTTAACGGCACCCTCATCTCCCTTATTCCTAAATTCCAAGGCCCAACAACCATCTCTCAATTCCGCCCCATTAGCCTTTGCAATACCATTTACAAGTTGGTTACCAAGATACTGGTTCTTCGCCTCCGCCCTTTCCTTGACAAGCTGATATCTCCTGCCCAATCTAGCTTCATCCCCGGCAGGCAAGGCCTCGATAATGCCATTGTCGTCCAAGAACTCATCCACACAATGCAAAAAACCACAGGCAAGCGTGGTTGGAAGGCAATAAAAATTGATCTTGAAAAAGCATTTGACAAACTCAAATGGGGGTTTATACGAAAGGTCCTTTCTTCCTTTAATTTCCCCAGGAACTGGCAACAACTCATACTAAGTTGCATTTCCTCCTCTACCACATCCATTCTTGTCAACGGTGGACAATTGGAGAAGTTCAATCCCACAAGAGGGATTCGGCAAGGCGACCCCCTCTCGGCCTATATTTTTATCTTATGCATGGAATTCTTATCCCTCTCCATTACGAAAGCCTGCGAGAATAAGGAATGGTTTCCGGTTGCTTCCTCCAAATCGGGTCCAAAAATCTCTTACGTAATGTTCGCGGATGATATTACTCTTTTTGCCATAACGAACAAAAAATCTTGTTCTACCATTGATTGAGCTAAAATAGACCATGTTTTTATGATCATTTTCCTATGCTTTTTGGTGTTTATATGTGTATTTTAACCCTATTTTATAAGTATTTGTGTTTTTAGGTCTTGAAGACAAGAAAAGTGGAAACTTGTTTTTCACTCTTTTTGGAGCTATTTTGATGACTTTTTACTCAAATATGGACTTAGCAATTTTGAGTATGGATTTGGAGATTCGAAGTTCGTGTTTGAAGACTTATTGAAGATAATTTGAAGATTTGAAGACTATTGAAGAATTATCTCAAGAGGCAAGAATTGAAGATTAGAGCTTTAATTGCGAAGGATTGAAGACAAGCCATGAATAAGCCCAGAAGCTAAGGAATTTTGGATATTTTATATGGGATAATACTCAGCCCATAATTGGAGTTAAAATCCCAATTAATGCCTCTTATATCCAAGGAAATATCCAATTCCCGCTTATTCCCGCTTCTAGTCCTAACAGGATTAGGATTCAGCGCAGTCCCGGTAGAAAAATCATAACTTTCTGATCAGATGTTCGTTTTGGGCCCATGAGTAGGCGTTGGAAAGCTAACTCCGAGATCTACAACTTTCCTTTGAAATTAAAGACCCAGCACCACCATCTTCAAGCCCAAAATCACCGTCGAAGTCCCTGCACGAATCCAGAATTTTTCAGGATCCTATTTTGACTAGGATTTTGGTTCTAGGAAGACTTTTAAGCCAACTTAGAGACCAAGTCAGCCTCTAAACTGTCCTAGACTCCTATCCTACTTAGAATTGGAATTTTTAGGGTTATTTCCACTATAAATAGCCACCATATGTAACATAAATCGCATACATTCACACACATAATTTTCTCTTCATCTATTTTTCTTCTAGTTCTAGTTTTTAGGTAAGGGTGCCGCCACCCTCTCTAATCATAGAGGAGGTGACATACCTAACGATTTTGCAAGGAGATTTCGCCCCTCCAAGGTCTTGTAAGTTTTCTTAAGCCTCTCATGGATTTTCCTAAATCCATGAGTAGCTAAATTCTTGATACTTCTTGTCCTTTCGTGAATTCAATCAATTAATATGGTGAGATTTCTGTTCTTATAATTTGGTATTCTATTTTTGATAGATAGTATGTTTAACTCTGTTTATTACACGATCTTGATTTTAGTGATTTATAACTGTCGATAAATGAGATAATTTGATGGATCGTTGGCTAGATCAAACAATAATGTTGACGCATGAGTTTGGTTGTTTGTAGCAAATTGATGACGATTGACGTCGCGTCAATGGGTTTTGCATGCCAGTGATCAGATTTATTTGATTGTTGTATGGTTTTACTTGTTAAGCATGTGTGAAAGAACTAATAATAGTTGTTCTTAATGCTTTGTTTCCTAGCAAATCTTTAAGTCTTGACGGGTAATTGATTAGTTAAGAAATAATAGGGTAAAATAAGTCTTGACCGAGATTTCACTAAATAGCATGTTAGGGTTTCCCTAGGCCAGTTATCATAAGGGATTTAATATTGAATTCATCTTTTAAATCGAGGATCCATAATTAATTTGATTGTTTTCTACCATTGGAGAAGAAGTATGCTTTCTTATTATTGTTTTCTTTATTAATTGCCATAAATTTAGATTTAATTTACTTTGCTTTATTTTTAGTTTAATTGTTTTCTTTTTAATTGTTATTTCCAATCCTCTGTTCTTACGCAAAACTTTTGAGAGATTTTTAAGGATTACATCTTTGGATAAAGTCTATTCCCCTTCTCTGTGGGATCGGCCCCTGCTTACCTTATCTACTTAGTTAGTATTTTGTGGGGATTATTTTTATGATTACTGATGACCGATCAACCATCAAGAGAACTCTAGAGGATTTTTGTCAACAATCGGGTCAGTCTACTCCAAATCAAAAATTTTCTTCTCCCCAAATACCACTCCTGACTCGAAAAATTGGATCTCTAACACTCTCAGTAATGGTGAAACCGATAACCTGGGGAAATATTTGGGTTTTCCCATCCACCATGGTCGAGTCTCCAAAGACGACTATCTATTCATCATTGACAAGGTCAGATCAAAATTGTCTGGTTGGAAAGCTAGTCTCCTCTCTCCTATGGATCGTGCAACTCTGATCAAAGCTACCATGTCGACCATTCCAGCCTACTACATGCAATGCAGAAACCTGCCCCAAAGCATTTGTAATAACCTTGATAAGATCAATCAAAAATTTCTTTGGGGAGGGTCCGAAAACAGCCGCAAACTCCACCACATCAATTGGAATGTTGTCACCAAACCTCCCGATCAAGGAGGCCTTGGTATCAAGCAAGCAAAAGCTCATAATTTCGCCTATCTCGCTAAGCTTAGTTGGAGATTCATCCATGACACTAATGCGCCTTGGGCTAGCATCTTGAAGAAAAAATACCTCACCAATAGCCAGAGCCTCAATACCAATGCTTCCATCACATGGAAATCAATGAAGACTTCTCAACGAATCCTTGAACATGGTTTCGGATGGATTGTTAAGAATGGTGAAACTACCAACTTTTGGAATGACAACTGGACAGGGCAAGGCCCCCTTAAATCCCTCATTGAAGGACCTCTTCTCCCCCATGAACTTAATCTCACCGTCAAAGACTTTCGTGACTCTTCCAACAACTCGTCCCCTTTTCGGCTCAGCCTTGTTTTCCCAGAAGAAATCCAACAACTCATTCTGGGTATCTCCTTTCCCACCCATCACACTGGTAATGACATCCTTTGTTGGAATTTCTCGACCAATGGCTCTTTCACCTTGTCTTCTGCTTACTCTATTGCCCGCAAGATCCCCTTGACAAAAATCCCCAGCAACCGTTGGACTTTAGTTTGGAAGACTAAGTGCTTACCAAATCTTCAGTTTTTCCTTTGGGAGTGCCTTCACCAAATCTTGCCTACTCGCTTATTCCTTTCTTCTCGAAAGATCCCTATTTCACCTATTTGCCCTGCCTGCAATCCTCAACCAGAAACTCTTGACCACTTGTTTAGAACTTGCCCAAAAGCTCTGAACATTTGGCAAGTGTTAAGACCCCCTGCCCCATCTCAACCTGAAGTATGCACCCTTTGATAACTGGTTTATTGGCAATCTTTCTTCCAAACTCTATTACCAGCAGCACAAGATTCCTTGGTCTTTGGTGTTCACCCATGTCATTTGGGAACTTTGGCTAGCGCGTAATGCTCTTATTTTTAAGAGTCCTATCCCTACTCAAGTTTCCATAAACACGGCTATCTTTAAAGCTGCCGAATACTTTACCATGTCAAATTCTCGTTCTCCTCCTCAGATTCCATCTTTTACTCCAGTCAAATGGAATCCACCTAAACCAGGCTGGTTCAAATTAAACACGGACGGTTCCTCCATTGGTAATCCTGGAAAGGGGGGAGCTGGTTCTCTCATCAGGGATCAGCATGGTAATTGGATCCTACCATAGTTTAGGCTCTGTCACAAACACAGAAGCAGAACTATGGGCTCTAAGGGTTGGACTTATTCTAGCCAACCAGAAACAACTCACTCACCTTGAAGTCAAATTGGATGCCACCGCTGTTATTAGCCTTGTTAACTTGCACTCAAAGACCACTAACATCCTGCTTGATAATCTGATTATTGATTACAGAAAATTGCTACAGAGACTCGTTGAATTCAAGTTGATGTATACCTTCCGGGAAGGCAACAGATGTGTGGATGCTCTTGCTCGGAAAGGCAGCAGTATTTCTCCCACCATGGGAGCCTTTTGTAATAGCTTAGATTACTCTGATGAGACTACCTCTATTGTTCCTTTTATTTCCCTAAACTCCCCTCCTGACTTCTTACAGCCCCTGTTTATGGCTGATTTAGGGGGAGAAATTATGTATCGCACTTTAAGCTAATTTATGCCAGTTCCTTTTCAACCAAAACAAAAAAACAAAAATTAGAATAGACCCCTCTCATCAGTCAACAAGGGCATAATAAAAAAGATGGGAATAATATAGATGGGACAAACAGAAAAGAAGTAAAAAAGTAATAAAACTTGTTTGTCTATTTTATTCCAAAATTTTATTTACGGGTTTAAACTACAAGAACTTGTCAATAAAATATATAAATTATTCATTTGTATTGTTGTGAATAATTTTTTTTTGTGTATAAATATTGATATATATTTTTCCAATGTATATTGATATTATAATTTTATACTATAAATGATAATATTATATTAATATTTTGACACCACTGAACCAAATTTCTGACTCCACCATGAGATAATCTTTTATACAAATAGTATACTATTCTTTATATTTATATACATAAATTTCTCAAAAGCAAACATAACAATATGGTGATGATTTCCACTATAAATAGCACTACCTAGACGCATATTCAAGTCACCCGCAACACATACACCCACGTATTTACGTACGTTACTGATAATTTTGGCAAGGATTGGTATTTGTTATGGAGTACTCCGACGGACTGAAACGGAATGAAGTCGAACGGCGATCAGCTGGCCACCTTCCTACCGTTTGGGATGCACAACTTATCAACTCCTTTACCTCACCCTACTCTGTAAGTACAATTTTCTCTCGTCAATAGAAAATTTTCTTGCTCGCAATTAATATATATTTGTTTTTATTTTCGAATAACTTAACTCGTCTTCGATCGTACTTGACTTGATATCAAGTACTACTTCGCATTAGATTTGGATTTTCAATCTTCCCTATATATATATGGTTTAATTAATTTGGTAATATCCTGCATGCGCAGTATGAGACTCACAGCACTCGTTTGGAGGAACTGAAACAAGGAGTTACGAAATTACTGGTGGATTCCACAGAGCCTGATGACCAATTGGATCTCATTGACAAAATGCAGCGATTAGGGTTGGCTTCCCACTTTGAAAAAGAAATCAACCAATTTCTGACACAACTCCACCATTATCCCAATTGCATCGCGCCTACTAACCTTTACACTGTCGCTTTGCAATTTCGACTTATGCGTCAACATGGCTTCTCAATTACCACAGGTTACATAATCATTTGTTATACAAATAAAATTATATATACTCCCATATTAATTAACCGAAAAAGAATCTTTAAATTAAAAAAAATTGCAAAATGTGTGCAGATATGTTCAAGCAGTTCATGGAAAGAGATGGGAAGTTCATGGACAGTTTACGAGAAGACGTAAGTGGGCTTTTGAGTTTATACGAAGCTTCCTACCTTGGGTTTCCAGAAGAAGATATTTTAGAAGAGGCTTATAATTTTAGTAGTGAATCACTGTCGTCAATATTGGTAATGAAGGTTGATGAGATCAGTAGTGAAATAGTTGAAATGATACAACAGTCATTGGACTTTCCGCTACATTGGAGATTTCCTTGGTCTGAATCACGACACTTCATTCATGTCTACCAAAGGGATGAAGCCATGCATTCGGTTTTGCTTGAATTTGCTAAACTCAATTACAATATCTTGCAATCCGTTTACCTGAAGGAGTTGCAGCAACTAGTTGGGTAAGATTTATATATTTAATTTTCGTTTAATCTTTTTCATATAGTGGTTCAAATACAAACTATATTATATTCAATTTCATAATTAGATGACCCATGCCAAAACAAACCATGAATTATCAACTTACACCAATATATAGAGTAAGTTAAAATTTAACTTAATAAAAAGGATAATTTGGCTCATGATTTTTATCGGAGACAAGTCCTCTAGAATCAAAGTTGATTCCATATAGACTAAACTCCATTTTTACCCCCTTAAACTTGTCTAAAATTGACATTTTGTCCCATAAACTTTAATTTGGGACTTTTTGCCCCCTAAACTTGCAATATAAGGACATATTAATTCTTCTCAAACAATATTGTTGACGTGGCAAAAATGCCACGTGGCAATACCATGTTGGACCAAAAATGCCACGTGGCAAGGCCACATCATCAATACTTTTTGAGAGGGACTAATATGTCCTCATATTACAAGTTTAGGAGGTAAAAAGTCTCAAATTAAAGTTTAGGGGCAAAAGATCAATTTTAGACAAGTTTAGGGGCAAAAACGGACTTTAGTCATTCCATATATAAGAGCACCATTAGTCACTTGAACAAGTACCATTCAACTTGGGCTAAATTTTCTAAAATCAAAGTTGGATGCATGACTAAATCATCCAACAATAAAAATTTGGAAAAGTCAAATTAAAAAAAAAAAAAAGAGTCAGCTAATTTTTTTTTTTTTGGATGAAATAAGTGTCTCATCGTGGGTCTCATTGACTCGACGGGCTAGCTCTTAGTCTCCTGGTGGAGTTAGGTAAATTCTTTTAGATCATATAATAATTCAAGGATCATTTTTTTTTAAAGAAATTGTTAAATTGTATATTTTTTGTTTTGATATATAACATGTTAAATTGTATATAATTTATGAACAGGTGGTGGAAAGACTTGAATTTTAAGGAAAAACTACCTTTTGTTCGAGATAGGCTCCTCGAAAATTACTTCTTTGCAATTGGGGGAAGCCCTGAGCTTCAATTTCCCAAATCGAGGAGGAATCTTGTCAAACTTTGCTTTGTTGCAACAGCATTAGACGACATATATGACACATATGGATCACTCGAGGAGCTTGAGAAGTTCACGGAAGCAATAAATTGGTAATTATAATACAAGCTAGTATCTCTCTAACTATATATAGCATGCAATTGGGCGCAAACAAATTTGCATCAATAAATAACGAAACTTTTGGGTCTTGCGCAGTCGGGATCTTAAGGCCATGGAAGAACTTCCAGGGTACATGAAAGTATGCTACTCTGCTTTGTACGACCATGTTAGCGAAATGGCCCAAGATGCTTTGAAAAATAACGGCATCGATATTCTACCTTACATTAACAAACATGTAAATTTTCGACCATATAATATATTTCAACTCTATATATATATGCATGGCCTTAAGATATGCAGGCAAATATGAAAATATTTCTGACATTAATATTCCATTTTTGTAGTTAATGTGTTACATTAAAGGATATCTTCAAGAAGCACGATGGATTCATAGTGGATATACTCCAACTGCGGATGAATATATTGAGAACGCAAGGGTTTCAATCGGTGTTCCTTTATGTGTGATATATGGCATTTTTGGAGTGTTAGGACACTCTTTAAATGAATATTTGTCAGAATTCATCGAGCATGAGTCCGACTTAGTTTCTCTAACAGGAGTCATTACTCGACTAATTGATGATTTGCACACTGCCAAGGTACTTCTATACTGCTTTCGTTTCCATTTATCAGTCACTTTAATCAATTTCACACAAATTAATAAAATAATTAAAATTACTAAATTTCATAGGATAAAATAAGTAAATGACTCTACTAGCTACCCTTTAGTTCCTTAAAAGAACATAGAAACTTGTTGAAACATTAATTTATTAACAAGAGTTAGTAGTTGAGAAAGAGGTATTATTGGAAGAAAATAATTTATATTACCATGAATTACTAGATTACATATATTTTGGAAAAAAAAGGCCAAAGTGACAAACAAACTGAAACGGAGAGAGTATTATTATTATAATTGAGGGTAATGCTAACATTTACATTATGGATGATTTTCATGCAGATTGAAATGGAAAGAGGAGAAAACATGAATTTCATCTATTGTTACATGATGCAAAATGGTGTCTCGGAAGAAAAAGCAAGAGATCACGTAAAAACTCTGATTCGAAACTCATGGAATAAGTTTAACAAGTCAATAGCTGAAAATTATGATCGTGCACCCGCCATTGTTAATGTGGCATTAACCTTGACAAGATGTGTTCATCGCATTTACCAATATGGGGATTGGTTTGGTATCCAAAGCCAAGAGAATAAAGATTGTCTTAAATCAATCCTAGAGCCTATTCTGATGTAACTCTATGTTAATATATACTTCAGATCAAGGCTGTACAAAAGTGTCAATTGTGCAGCCTAATTAATCAATATATTGGCTGAATTGATTGCTTCTCTATATATGGATCCTTTAGTTTCAATTGTAATTTTCCATTCTGGGAAATATCTAAAACCATTGATCTACATTGTTTTAAATTGATCCATTACTCTTAATTTGTGTTATTGATTACTAGCTACTATATCATGTATCCAAAAGCAAAAAATCAGGGGCGGAATCAGAAATTTTTCTTTGGACGACCAACTAGTATATATACTTTTTTAATAAGCGACCATATATATATATATATATATATATATATATATATGTGTGTGTGTGTGTGTGTGTATATATATATATATATATCCATTAATGTTAATAGTATATGAAAATATACTAATTAATATATAATGTAAACAAAGGAATTTGATATCAGGAGCTTAATCAACACCAACTTTTATTAGGTAGCAATACTATGAAATAGAGTAGAAAAAAAAATGCAATGAATAAATAATCAACCCTTAAAATAGATTGAGAGAATTTAAAGAAAATTTGAATGATGCTAACTTATAAATATTATCATGAGGCTAAATTAGCAAAAAAAAAAATCATTATGGGGCCAAAGCATAATGATACCAGTGTTAGGTAGTCAGTTCATCACCGTTTGGCCCCAAAACGGTGATGGACTGGCCAAACGTGGTTTTAGGTGCATTTTTCAGTGTGGATAGTCACGGGACCAAATTTTTTTCCTCTTCTAACCCTTTTTTTTATTCTCTTTTTTTTCTTTTTACTCTTTCTTTAATAGTAACTTTTTCTGCTTTTATTTTATTTATTTATATATTTATTTCATTAATGAATTTTTAATTTTATTTATTTATTTTCTTTTTTTACTTGTGTTTTATTTTTTTTATCAGTAACACATTTTAAATTAATTTCATTGATTGATTGATTAATAAATTAATAATAAATTTCAAGTAATCATAAATAAATAATATTAGAATTAATTATAAGTTTAATATTATTAATAATATTTATATACACATATACTAATTTAATAAATATTATATAAATAAAATGATATAATACCTTTAAATAATAATACCCTTAAAGGTCATTTTACATTTTAATCTCACTCCACTGTTATTTTCACTTAACATCTCTGATTCTATCACTGATATGTACAGTACATAATCTAATATGTACAGTGTTTAATCTCACAACTCCAGTTCAAACGGAGCCAATCACACTGCTCTACTAAACACAGGGAGTCTAGCTGGTATTAAGAACTTTCAGTGGGGGAAGGGGGCCTATCGCCCCTGCTGCCTTCTGAAGTTTCCTTTGGATAATGATATTAAATTATGTATAGTTGACATATACGAACACTTTAAAGGAGGCTAAATGACCATTTCTGTCGTAAACTATAGCGCTTTGAACGTTTTGCCCCCTAAAGATTTCTTTTGGACATTTTTAAGTTTTATTTTAGGAGCACTATTGCACCTTTGCATTATAGTTACTCAATTTTGACAATTTATTTTAACTTGATTTATGCACTTTAAAGAAGGGGGAGCCATGGCCCCTGCTGCCTTAAGTTTCCTTTGGATTATGGCATTAAATCATGTATAGTTTACACATATATACGGACACTTTAAAGGAGGTTAAATGACCATTAACGCGGCAAACTATAGCGCTTTGAATGTTTCGCCCCCTAAAGAATTCTTTTGGACATTTTGAAGTTTTATTTTAGGAGCACTATTGCACCTTTTGCATTATAATCACTCAACTTTGACAATACATCTTAACTTAACTACTGTACTTTGGCAATTTTTTTTGCTTTGACTTCACATTGAAATATTCAATATGGAGTAATTAAATTAAGATTTATTGTCAATTTTGAGTAATTATATAGCCGAAGGAGAAAAATGGTTACTAAATAAAACTTCAAAGGGTCGGATGTCCAAAATAATTCTTTAAAGGACAAAACGTCCAAAGCATCATAGTTCATGGGGAAAAGGTTCATTTAGCCCTTTAAAGAACTAGTAACCTTATCAATTTACCTCGCACGCACATGTAGAAATGCTAGACCTCGGTGGAGCTTCATTTGGATGAACTCGATCCCATGTGGCCGCACAACCCGCACACGCAACAAATGAGATTAATGTTTCTAGCTATCTTGTTCTAATTCTGTTAAGCTCCTTCTATTTCAATCATATTTATCTTTCTTCAAAATCTGCAGAAGTTATCATAATTTCTAAAATTCTATTCAATAATACCCTAAAATCAAGGGATTTGTCCTCCAAACCCTCCTTATTTGTAATTAGGGACTAAATCTGGAATTAATTTATTACTTTAACTATTAGGTGTGGGATAATTGACGGTAAAATTAAGGCAAAAAGTATTTTCCTTAGCACTTGCTTCAAACACGTTAGCTATATTGATTGAAGTCCTCATTTGTCTCAAATTTCGAACAAATTAACCTTGAAAGATCTACAGCCAAAAGAAACCTAGAAAGATCAAGGCCCAATTTGAGTAGTTGGGCTATAAAAGGATTTACCGAATGGACTAGAAATAAATTTGGTGTTATACTTGGCCTATATGGGAATTTCAGCAGGACCGAAAAAAAAAATCTCTTGTGGGTTTTATAGGCTTTTGGGGCTATTATATCTTTTGTTACATGTTACATTTTGGGGCTATTATTGAAATCTTATGAACGAGACATGTCTAGTGAAAAATTGGGCCTTTTTCTTTGGCCCGAAAAAAAATTGGGCCTCACATTTAGCAATAAACACCCGGGATTGCTTTTGAATGATTGTTTATTGTTTATTGTTGATGGGATGATGTGGGTTTTATTTATTTTGTTTTGGTATAAAAGCTTGAGTTTTGCTACCCAGTCCGAAAATTTGATATAAAATTTGGTTTTTTTGACATAAAATTTGGTTTTCATGACGTATTCTTACACGGTTGGCCCAGTAGGCTTGTCTCATTAATACTTGAGTGAAGTTTTGTTACATAACATAGGATGACTAGTCATGACACGTCATGGGGGACAAAATTCGAATCAATTTTTCAGAATGCACGGAATTTCCCAAAAAGCTTGGAAATAGCAAATTAGCAATGCATTTTTCTATGCTTGCGTAAAAGTTTTATCATTAGTTTAAGAATTATTATCAGTCCATTGTGAGTGGAGTTTAGCGGTCTACACATACAAGGTTTAAGAATTGACATGTGTTTTTAAAGGAATAGTTTTGAATTTTTAAATCGAAATTAATTCTGAAAATGAGTATTGCCAACTCCTCACCCCACTTGTAGAGTCTAAATTGTACACTCTTAGTGTACCAAATAAGAGTTGTTTAGTATTTATGCCTCTCATTAAAAAAAAAAAACAAAAATAAAGACAGAAAACTTCCCTCAATTTCTTCATTTCTTCTCGTCCAAAATTGGTATACTCTATATCTCCAATTACGATCTTAGCAACTTGTATTTACTGCAAATAATGGGAGACCAGATTTCATACTTTGTAGCCATAGTTTTAACCTTTCTCTGCTTCGTATTCACAGCCTGCAAAACATGGAAATTCACTTCCAGATCAGCCAAAGACGACTCTGCAATGAAGTTTCCGCCAGGCCCAAGAAAATTGCCTCTTATAGGACACTTACACCTCCTTATCGGCAGCGTTCCTCACCGAGCTCTGAGAGACTTGGCCAACAAATACGGCACCGTAATGCTTTTGCAGCTCGGGGAAGTGCCAACCGTCGTCGTTTCCACACCTGAAGCAGCCAAACAAGTGATGAAAACCAAAGATTCCAATTTCGTCAACAGGCCTCATCTTTATGCCGCAGAGACTGTCACTTACAATTTTCAAGACATCGTCTTCTCGCGAGGAGACTACTGGAGACAGATGCGAAAGATATGTGTTCTCGAGCTTTTAACTTCGAGACGTGTTCAATCATTCCGATCAATCAGGGATCAACATGTTTTGAACATGATTAAAAGCATATCAGAAAAAGAAGGATCGACAATTAACCTTAGAAGCATGCTTTATACTCTGTCGGTTGGCATAGTTTCACAAGCAGCCTTTGGGGGTAAATGCAAACACCAAGAAGCATTCAAGAGAGTAAACCAGGAAATTGTAGCCTTGTTTGGAGGTTTGAGTATTGTTGATGTCTACCCTTCATTTAAACTCCTCCATTTTATCAACAAGTTGAGGCCCAAATACAGGGGATTGCATCAAAAAGTCGATGGGATTCTCGAAAGCATCATCGACGAACATAAAGCTGATAAATCTGCAGAAGCAAATGATTTTGTTCAACTGCTTTTGAGTATTCAGGAACGTGGAGACTTTGAAACAGCCTTATCAACCACAAGCATCAAAGCTATTATCTTGGTATTGTATAATTTATCCCATTTTCCTTGAGAGTTATTATTTGATACGCTATCGGTGTAAAATTTGGACTCCAAAAGCGGGGTGATGAATCGACACATACCCATTTTCTGAATTAATTTTGATTTAAAAGTTCAAAACTATTCCCTGAAGGACACATGTCAACCTTCATGTGTCTGTTAAACTCCACTAACGGTGAACCTGATGGTAACTCTTTCCTTAATCACAAATACGTCAAAATTTTGAACCAAATTAATTAACTTGATTTTACTATGATGCAGGATGTGTTCTTGGCAGGAAGTGAACCATCATCTACAATTTTAGAATGGGCAATGATTGAATTGTTGAAAAATCCCAAAGTAATGGAAATGGCACAAGCAGAAGTGAGGGATGTCTTTGGGAAGAAAGGGTATGTTGATGAAGCAGAGCTTGGTCAATTGGAGTACATAAATCAAATTATTAAAGAAACTTGCAGACTTCACCCTCCTGCGCCATTATTGCTTCCAAGGGAAAGCAAGGAAGCTTGTGAGATTAATGGGTTTCAGATCCCTGCAAAAACTAGGATCATAGTTAATGCATTTGCTATTGGGAGGGATCCCAATCATTGGAATGAACCTGAGAAGTTCGATCCAGAGAGATTTTCTGATATTTTGATTGATTTCAAAGGATCTGATTTCGAATTAATCCCATTTGGTGGTGGGAGGAGGATGTGCCCTGGTATGTCATTTGGGATGGCGATTGTTGAGCTTACACTTGCAAATTTGCTTTACCATTTTGATTGGAAACTGCCCGATGGAAACAAACCTGAAGATATGGATATGACTGAGGTATTCCGTGCAGCTGTCCGAACAAAAAAAGAACTGTGCTTAGTTCCAATTCGCTACATTAATTAATGTTGTCTGATTTCCATGTAATAATTGCCAAATTTTTAATGCCTTTTTAACCAATGTATGTATGAAGTTATCCGATAATAATTGGTAAGAAAAGGGTATTTCCTTCGTGTAACCTATCATTTATAGTTTTATTTCATGTTAATATGTAGCGAAAAAATGAATAAATCTCATTTAATTAGTAAATTGTATAAGGTGAACTATTCATAAAAAAAATTAAAAAAAAAAGGAAATGCAGAGATTGCTTTCGAAATAGCAGTTTCAATTTGCCTTATTATCCTTTTTGCCTCCCTAAATTATGTGGCGAAGTACATTTTGTCCTATAGATTAAAATCGTCACAATTTACCCCATGAACTTCCCAAATTCAAGAAAATTTGCCCCTTGACAGCTCTCTTGAATTTGGAAAGTTCAGTGGGTTAATACTTAATTGTCTTGAATTTGGAAATCCAGTGGTAAGTTGTCATAATTTGAAGTTCGGGAAGCGCTAAATATCATTCACACAATAATTTAGGGGCAAAACGACTAACAAGTCATTTCTATTTGATCATTCACAATTATCAAATGAGAATAATGGCTATAACCCTTATTTACTAACTTTCCAAGTCATGTCCAATGATGTTGGGCACTTGAAACTTGAGGGCATGCATGGGATATATACTTCCATTAATCATGCATTTTGGTTATAAACTTTGTTTAAATTACAATTGAAACTTGAGGGCATGCATGGGATATATACTTCCATTAATCATGCATTTTGGTTATAAACTTTGTTTAAATTACAAATTGTTGAATTAAACCATAAAAATCCACATTTTATTTAGATCGACTTAAAAGTCCTTTTACCCACTTACCTTTTCAAAATGGGACACTTTGTCCCTTTACCTTTTTTGGGACACTTTGTCTTCTTAACTTTCAAATTTGGAACAATTTTCCCCAAATGAACGGAAGTTAGTAATGGCTCCATTAGATTATTGTCATTGCAATGCCACGTAAGCCTCATAGGGGTCCACAACACAACACGGAAAAAATGTTAAAAAAAATTTAAAGAAAATATGAATTTTGTCACTCACATAGGAACTTAAAAATTTTTCTTTTCTTTTTTTTATTTACTATGAGGGGCTCACATGAGGCTGCTGATGTGGCATTGCCACGTCAATAATCTAACAGAGCCATTATGCTACCATCCATTTGGGGGCAAATTGTCCCAAATTTGAAAGTTAAGGGTGTAAAGTGTCCAATAAAAAAAGAAAATAAGACAAAGTGTCTATTTTTGAAAAGGTAAGGAGACAAAAGGGCATTTAAAGCTATATATGAAGATCTAAAAAAAAAATTTCAATTTTTTCAATCCTTTAATTTTTTTTATTTCCACTTCTCTCCTCTACACCCTTATCTAATCTCTCTCGTGTTTTCATAACCGGACCAGTATTGGTTGAATCGGTAAAGAGTCCGGATCTCAGCTTGACCAGTTCAACCGATTTTATCGGTTGTGCGGTTTAATTGGTACATTTTATTGAATACTTGATGTTCTATAATATAAATATTAAATATGATAAAAATAAAACTTGATTTTTATGGATAGTTGGTCATGAGTTCAAATCCCATAACAATCAAATCTTTTTTCAACATCTTTCAAAGTCAAAATCGGTTCACCCGCCCATTATTAACGGTTTTTGACCGACCTTTGGTCATACCACCAACCGGAGTTCCTCCTCTTTCGGGATCGGACAGGTCTCTGGGTCTTGGTTGAACAAAGGTCGACCTTATATTATACTTGGGAATTCTCTGTTTTTTGTTTAAATAAAAAATTCAATCCATGATTTTTTTTCCTTCTTTTTTATTTTAACCCCACCCTCTCTGATACGAGCACAACCATTGGTCATACAGGCACAACCATCGGCCATCAGCTTATGCCCAACTACAGAGCTCATCTTGCAAGGCCCAACACCTGAGGCTTCTGCTCATAACCGAATCAAACGTGCAGTGAAAGTCCTAGCTAAATATCAGGATTTTGTTATGAAGCAATCACCCCATGATTTGTTATTTTCCTTTATATATGTTGTAATCACTTTGTTTTCTAATCAATGAAAAATCAACTATCTCTCTTAAACTCTCTTTTCTCTATTTCTACTCCCTTCTTCTAGGTTGAGTAACGTCTTTGCATCATTGGTACTTTCGTTGCTTAATCATGCCTCCCGAGGTTGATTTTGCCGAAGCCCTTGTTGCTCTCACTGCTCAAATTCAGGACCTCAAAACCAAATTGGAAGTTCAGGCTTTTTCTATCGCTGACCTCCACATTCGGGTTGCATGATTGGACAAATCCCATGCTTCCCCATTGTTGCCTCCATCACCATCGACCCCTTCTTTTTCCTTTTCCACTGCCACAAGCGACCTTGACGTTATCTTTGCTCCCATACAGCTAACTCTTAAGGCGCTGGCTTCTTCTTATGAGGCAGAAGCAGAAAAAGCTGAAGACTCTACAACGGAGGGTGAAACACTCGACATTGCAATAGTTGCGAATGGAGACCAAATGGAGACCCACGACAAGTTTTGGTTCAACGACCACAAGCCCATCACTACCCATTTGGAGTTTTCCGAAATGGTTCCAATTGAGGCTATATCTGAGGATCCAGTGGCTCACGTTGGAGGGCTGTCGCAAGCCACGGTGGCTCTTCCCTTACCTGTTTTCTTCGGGTTCCGCCCAGGGGGAATTGCTTCTTCGAAAGAACATACGATCAACAATTGTGCCATCCAATTGTTTGATAAAATACCAAAACCAGTTATAATCTTCAACAACCCTTCCGTTTCCAAGATGCAAGATCAATGTCTTCCACCGAAGTGTGAGAATGTTCAAGCTAGATTCATTTGGCCACAACAGGTAACAACTACAGAGCACCCTGATCATGTCGACTTCATTGGCGTTTCACTTTATTTGGAACCTTTTGCTGCAAATACAATTCATAGGTTCATACTTACTAGGCAGAGTGTTGTAGCCATAAAGAATGATGTGATCTTGCTAGTTGTTATAGTTGTTGATGATGTGAATAGTTTGAGCAAAATCAAGGTGAATGTAGGGATAATGAGGGAGAAAAACTCTCGAGTTTTTATAGGCTTTCGCCCGGGTATCATGAGGGAATTTAATGATATGCATGAACTATGGAGGGTTGATGACAGGCTTTCAATATGTTTACGAAGACACTTTCTTTTGGAATTCATATTGATGCCTAGCAATGTGATGGTATTACTCATGATTGTGCTCTTCTTAAGTGCTGGTCCCCATGGCTGCTACGGTTCATATTCGACTTTTGGGAATTGCTGGTTCATTATAGGAAATTTAAGCAAACTAAGCAAGGGTGCAAGGTAATAGGAATACAACCAAGGTTGTTGGTATTGCAAGGGAGGAAAGTGGCTCATGCTCCAGGCAAACTGTTTTTGCTACTAGTTGTGGTTTTGGGTGAGAATGCACATGGCTTGACAAAGCATGCCACGAGATTTGTAGCAATTTTTACACTCATTAGACTCTGTAGTGAAGCCCCAGTCAAGATTTATCCAACTCTTGGTTATTTTTTTAGGCACTATGGAAGCAGGAACGTATTGAAGGAAGATACAATGTTGTTTTTGATCACGTTTCTGAAGTTTGGCTTATGGCGACCTTGTCTTCCTCTCATGCTTTGGCAATTGTACACACCAACTTTGCTGGCAAGCTTAATTGGCACTATAAAGAGGCTCTTGACTCCATATACGAAGGTCTAAACTTTGAGGAGGTTCCCTCGCTGTTACCAAAAATGGTTTCCCATGGAAGCAATTGTTTCTATTGCTACAACCTTGAGGACAAGGTTGTCGTGAAGGGGAATGCAATGATACGAGCACAACCATCGGTCATCAGCTTAGGCCCAACTACAGAGCTCATCTCGCAAGGCCCAACACTTGAGGCTTCTGCTCATAACCGAATCAAACGTGCAGTGAAAGTCCTAGCTAAATATCAAGATTTTGTTATGAAGCAATCACCCCATGATCTGTTATTTTCCTTTATATATGTTGTAATCACTTTGTTTTCTAATCAATGAAAAATCAACTATCTCTCTTAAACTCTCTTTTCTCTCTATTTCTACTCCCTTCTTCTAGGTTGAGTAACGTGTTTGCATCACTCTCCATATCTTTTTTGTGTTTTTTACTTTTCCATGTTCATATTTTGTTATATTTTGTGGTTGGACTCACAATTATAATATATATATATATATATGTAATCTTTTTAAGTATAAACTTTAGGTACACCAATTCTTACAATTTAATGAACACTAGCGAAACGTGGATCTTAAACAAAAAGTTACATATAAATTCAGCGATATTGTTGTGTTTGAGCAGGTTTAGTTTGAACAAAAAGGATCGGTACCAAAAAAAAAAGAGCAAGTTTAGTTTTGTCATCTTCGATGAGCTTGGTGACGTTTGAAGTTCATCCTCGTTGAGAGTTGAGATAGATCCTTTGGCTCTTCCGGTGTTTTGTGTGTGTGTGTGTATGTTTGAGAGAATCTTTTATAGGTGGTGCTGTAGAGTAGTTTGCTCGTGTTTTGTCTTGTACTTTGGGTTACTCTGCTTTGATAATTCTGAAAAAAAAAAAATAGTAATGATACATCACCTTAGGAAAAAAGTACAAAAAGAAGTTGGATAGAGTAATAAACTAATCAAAACAGGAAAACACGACAAATTACTCCACCAACTATAATTAATTAAGAAGCAATTTGTATGAAAACTCTAAGTTCTTTTTGTTTTTATTTTCTAAGGTGATGTTACTGATGTATCTTTAATATATAAATTTCTAAGGTGATGTTACTGATGTATCTTTAATATATAAATAAATAAATTCAGCCTTTCAAATTAATAAATATTCATGCTAGATTCTCTTAGTTCTGAGGTAGAATAAGTTTATTGAATAGACTAACATATAAAATTCGACCAAGTTCAGATTAGGACAAGATCACAAGATTCCCGTCGAGCGATGAGATTGTTTGAAAATAAAATTATAAATGTAAAATTGTCTAAAATATAAATTTTGACAGACTTTTTTTTCTGGGAAAAATTCAAAATAAGTAAAAATCGGTATTAATTCATCTTAATTATTTTGAATATTTATCTTGACGATCGAGCTAGGAATTAAAGAACAAATTGACAGATCACTTTGAGAGCCAAAATTTTCCCTTTTCCCTTTAATTTTGGTCGAGAGCCATATATAATAATTACTAGTATGATATATTTATATGCTATCATCTTTCAAAAGAAAAAATGATAATATATAACACATAATGAACAATTGAACACCAAACTCAAAATATTCTTCAGGTCTGGCCTGAAGAATATATATACTAGTTTTCACTTTTACGTGCGTGTCTATTGTGTTTAAATTTAAAAAAAAAAATTAAAATGATAATTGAAATTTTTTATAAGTAAAGCGGTCAAAACTTGATCCAAACTCGATAACCAGTCCAACCGACCGAACCCGATTTGATCTAAAAAGTAAATGACCCGAACCCGTCCTATCCGGAACACGAATGACCCAAGAAGTTAACTCGAATGTTCCAAGAATATTATAAACTAAAATTATGTTTTATTCAATAAAATCCACATTGTTATAAAATTTATATTATTGTTATAATTTTACCTATTATGATTAAATTTGCTAAAGTTCATTATATGAGCAATAATTATATGAATAAGTACTAAATCAGTTATATGAATAATTTATGATAAATTTATAATTAGTAATTTATTTTTTTTTAGATAATGAATAAATAATAATAATTAATTAGTAATTTCTAGACACTTTTTTCTATTAGGTTTTACTACCTTACTAATAATCTCACCGGTAAGGGTTGCAATTCTATTTTCAATTTTATGGGTACTTATATTATTAATTAATGTATAATTTTAATTGATGTAATGAAAGGACATAAATTTAGAAATTATATAACCAATATTTATTTGAACACATACCCCCACTTCATAATTAATTATGTATTTAATATTCAAAATTAATATATAAAGGGACACATGTCAACTCTTTAACCCCGTATATGTACTTTGCTAAACTTCATCGGTAGTCGATTGTAAAATAAATCGAATAATAAAGATATTAAATAAATTTAAGAATTAAACATTAAAAAAATTCAAGGTTGACCAAATTGATCCGAGTCCTATACCCGAAAAACCCAAAACCCAAAGTCCGAATGACCCAAAACCCGAGTGACCTGAGGTCAAAACTCGAATCCGCCTGACCTTAGACCCGAGACCCGAATGACCTGAACTCAGATGAGCCGAAACCCAAATGACCTGAGAAAATTACCTGACTCATTTGACCTAGACCCAGATGACCCGAACCCAGACCCCGTCCAACCCGCCCGATTGACCCCTTTAACCTTATAAGTCGAAGGAAATAATTGCATGCTACTCTTTTTTTTAAAAAACAAACTTTAAATTCTTGTCGTACACTTCAATACATTAAACTACCAATATACACTCCAAAAATAGAAAAAGTTCAATCACAATAAGTAAATTTTAAATAAATTTTTAACTTAATTAGTTTTAAAAAATATGAATAATTAATGATTAGACAATTTATTTTAACTTTTAAACTTAATCATAATACTTTTATTAGTTTATATTATAAAATTGAAGTGAGTCCAGAACTACCAAAAAGTCTCCAATTTTTTAAAATTAAAATGGTAAAAATAAAATATTTATAAGAATATTGAATTTAATTAAATAAAAAGAGAGTTTTTAGTAGAATAACTGTATAAGTTTATTTCTAACAAAAAACTATAAAATTTAAACAATATCATTCAAGAAATATATTTTAAAAATTCTAATATATCTAAGCTTTTTAATTAAATTAGTAATATAGTAAAAATAAAATAGTTATAAGGATATTAGTTTTAATTAAATAAAAATAGAGTTTTTAGTTGAGTAAAACTATAAAAGTAAAATGGTAAAAATAAAATAGTTATAAGGATATTAGATTTAATTAATTAAAAATAGAGTTTTTAGTTGACTAAAATTATAAAAGTTAAATAATGACATTTAAGAAATATATTCGAAAAAGAAGGGTATAATAGGCAATTCAAAAGTTTTACAAGAACTTGTAATTTTATATATAGTATACAAGATATAGGGCACTCACTACGTGAGTAGTTTACTGTAGTTTTTTTTTAAATGAGTAATTTTTTAAAAATGATATAAATAAAATTTAAATACTTATATTTATCCTCTAATGGGTAGTTTTATTTAAAATGGGTAGTTTTTATTTTGTTTTGAATTTTTAAAAACTGAGTTTGTATCCGAGTTAACTCGTGACACAAACTCAGGACTTGCCTTTATAATTAGGCTTAGTTTGGGATTGAGGTTAAGTTTTGAAAAAGTTTGGTTTTGAAGAAGTGCTTTTGAAAAGTGCTTTTTAAAATTGGGGTTGAAAAATGTAATTAATGTTTGGTATTGTTGTAGAAAAATTTGGTTGAGAGATAAAATGTCTAAAACGGGTACTAATTAAAATAGAAATAGAAAAAATATTTAAGAGAGTTTAGTCATTTAATGTCTAAAAGCACTTTTGAAACGCAAAAGCACCTAAAGATTAGCTTTTGAGGTTGGCTTGGCTTTTGCGGTGAAAATTAGCTTTTGACACAAACCATGACTTATTTGGCATTGTGTTTGAGGTGAAAAGTAGCTTTTTTATCTCCAAACTCAATCCCAAACCAAGCCTTAGTATAGATAGGTATATAAAAGTACGAATAAGGGGAAACTTTGTATTTTCCAATTCTACCATTTTTTCAAATTTATTTCTAAATTGTCATTATTAAATAATATTTTAATTATTCCATCATTAAAATAATGAAAATTTAGAATATTCTCATTAATTAGGATCCAACGTGGCCTATAGGAATGCTCCACATCATCTTTACCATCTGAATTTTCGTCCAAAACGTTCTCCAAGTCAGTTTAGGAGAATATCAATTATGTCCAGAAATTTCAAGGGTAAAATCGTCCACCGGAATGGCAGAATTAGGTCTAGAGGTAAACATAAAAGTTGTAGATCTTAGAATCCTCTTTCTAATGGTACCTCATTTGCATTTTTCTGAACTCTGAATCAAAAGTTATGAATTTTCTTCCAAAACTGTTCTTGTGAAGTCCTCCTTTAAATAGGATTTAACAATGCTGCATCAGGCCTAAATCATTATTGCATCATAATTACTGATTGGACTTAAACTCCTTCTTTGGGCTTCCATATTAACGAATTGAGGGTAAGGATATCAGATTTAGCCTTCAAGACATCTGGCTTGACAATTTGGGCTTCATAGACTTAAACAGACCTAATGGGCTACTGGGCCGAAATGAGACAAAATCAATAGTTTTCTCCAAATCTATATAACTATATATAAAAGCACGAATAATGGGTTACTTTATGTTTTCCGATTGTACCTTTTTTTTCAAAAAAAATTCTGAATTGCCATTACTTAAAATTAGACTTTTATGTTTTTTATATATTATTATATTATTATTGGCCAACCCAATTTTTACTATATATATATATATTATTTTTTACTTATGATTTAATTTTAAGTTTAAATCTTACTCAAACTATTTTATATATATTCCTAACTACTTATCCAAATTATTAACAATGATAATAAATATGTAGAAAAAAAAACGATGATGATAAATATATGATTGTTGCATTTGTAATTTTGGTATCATTTTTCTTAAACGTATGTTCATAAAGTACAATGGCCATGAAAAGAGTTTGAATTTTTCTTTTTCCATTTAGAAATTCCTGTTATTTTTGCAGTTATAAAAAAAAAACTACCGTCTAAGAATGATATTGATAATTTCTTGTCATGCTTTGGGAATTTCATTTTCCTTTATCACTCTTTTTAACTTATTTTCTTCATTATTTTCATTATTATGTTTGATGATTGCTTAAAACGTTTTTACAAAGGGAGTTGAATTTTTAAACGTATAATCATACTATAACAACTAAATCAGATTAGATTGCAAAAAAAGAGTAACTTATTTTCATCACTTTTTTTAATACCATGTTTGATGATTTCTTAAAACGATTTTTCAAAGGAGTTGAATTTTTAAACGTATGTTTTGATGATTGTTTGCTTTTGTTCTCATTAAAAAAATTCTATGTTTGAAAGTTGGAAAGAAATTTAGGTCTTGGGTGAAGGTGTCTGGATTATCATGTCGCATTCTTGCATAATCCTTTAAATTTAGTGTTTCCTTTGATATTTGAGTTACGTAACACTTTTTTCAACATTGTTCTACTGGAAACATAAAATAAATTAATTATATTCTATGATTTGATAATTTATATCGTTGCAAGATTGCGAATTTCATTTTTTTCCCACAACTAGAAGAGATGATTATATTACAATGGGATTGGAGTTTAAATGCACTAAGGATAAGGGTTAAACGTGAGCTGTTGAAACTTCTTAGAGAGAGAGGCTCATTAATCAAATAGAGAAATTCGTGTGATCTATAATAGAACGGACCATGAAATAAAAGCCCCGAATTTTTTTGTCTGGAGGGGATCCTCTTTGATATTGGAGTTATAGTAGGATATTAAGGTATTTGGAGATACTGAAGTTAATGGGGTCTTAAGGTGTTTAGAGAGTTTTCGATCTAAAGAGTGGAGAAAATGAACTTTTACCTTATGTGTGGAGTAGTTATATATATATATATATATCTTTGGGCCGTTCTATATGGGTTCAACATTGCCCCCCTAGGTATGAGGGCAGTTCTAAAATGATTGCACAAACGGCTATGAAACTGAGCATCAGGTGGGGAACTTGGGACGATCTGAGTTAAACAGGCTTATTGGTCGCATAACTAGATAGTGTCGAACGTAAGGGTATTCGATCTGGATGTATACTCCATGTGGAGAGTGTTGAGTCATATAATACTCAATTTGGTAATGCGCTCCTCTGTCGAACTGTATGGTGCTTTGTGAAATGAATGAGATATGCTAAGAATGCCGAAAAAGGGGAGTGCTCGATTTTTGAAGATTGAGTAGGAGAGTGCGCTTGAGGAATGATGGTGGATAGGCATTGAATTTTCTTCCATATAATAAAATGTCTAACCCCTGGGGCAACTCTCTCCCTTTCCTTAGTAAAAGCAAATAGAGCACAGTATTGGGTTCTCTTCTGTTTTCAGTTAGCCTTAGCTAAGAAAGCGAATCTCCTGCCTTGCTTTGAGTGAATATCCACAGGTCAGTAAGATGAAGGACTGAGCTCAACTAGGATAACAAGAATACTCAGAACTCGAGCTGATAATGTACTCTGTGGAGGAATATCGAACAAAAGAGTTCAAATAAATAATATGATCCATAGAAGGTTGGTGAACATGAGATCACTCAAACTTATAATGTACCATTTGGAGTAATGTTAAATGAATGGAACTCAAATTGATAATATGTTATATGGAGGAATGCTAAATGGAGGAACTTAGTGTGATAACGTGTTTTATATACTACCGAGTAGAGGAACTCAATTCGAATATGTATATGTATATACTATCAAAGAGATGAGTTCAATATGAATTATATATATTTGTACGACTGAACAGATGAGCTCGATCTGCGAATAGAAGAGTTTAATATAAATGATTTATATGGTAATAAATAGAGGAGTTCAACCTGATAATGATATATAATTTTATAGAGAGATTGTCGAAATTTCATATTATAGTATCAAAAAATTATAGGGAGATTAACAAAATCTCACAAGGAGGTTATCCAAAATCATAGGAAGCTTACAAAATTTCATAGGAAGGTTTATTAAAATTTCATAGTTAAATTATCAAAGTTTCATATGAAGTTTATCATAATTTCATAGGTAAATTATCAAAATTTCATAGCGTGGTTATCAAAATTTAATAGGATAGTTATCAAAATTTCATAAAAATATTCAATCGAAACATGTTGAGACATATGCAACGCACGTGAAAGATAAAACTGGTATATATATATATCGTATTATATATATCCAAGGTTGTCAGAGAATAGTGCTGTTGCGCGCATCGGAGGTTATAAAAAAATAAGTCTATGCATCGACATATATTGTACTTATATACTTGGATTGATTCTTTTACTCGTGCAAAACACCCACATGCATATGCATATGCATACACTGATCGTGACAAATTCAATTAATACCTTTATGTTATGAATAATTTTTAGTATAAAAGACAATGATCAAAGTTATATCTAACGACCTAGGACGACCGGAAGAATAAATACCTTTTTGTTATTTAATAGAATATGATTTTTATTTAGTCGATCGGTCGTGTATACTAATCTATGTGATGTAATTATATTCCCTAGTACTTCAACTTAAATTAACTCATTCTTTCATGTCGTATTCGATGTTTATATATATATATATAAGGTAGATACATGGATAAATGAAGTAGGTGTACAAATAATATATTTCCTCAGTCTCATATTATCTGTCCCTTTTGAATCAAAGTTTCCTAACTTTGATCTTTAATTATAAAAAAAATATATAAAAATAAATTTTAAAAAATTATGTTTTGATTAAGTTAAGTCTTGAACTTTTCAAAACATATTTTTCAAAAATTTGATCATATATATATATATTGTAATTAAAGGTGAAATGTATTATTAGTTTGACCCAAAAGAGACGGATAATATGGGACGGAGGGAGTATCGTGGTATATAAAATTTTCAAAATGGAAAAAGACTCATTTTGCCCCCTAAATTTATACCAGTTGTACGACTTGCCCCCTGAACTTTAATCTTAGATAAATTGCCCTTGAACTATCAATTTCAGCCTCCGTTGTTTCCTCATTAACAAACCGTTAGTCACGTGACCCCACATGACTAACGGTGTTGATGTGATATAGGCTTAATGCCCTTTTGCCCCATAAACTTATACTGTTTGGATGTTTTACACCCTGAACTTTAATTTTGGACATTTTATCCTGTAAACTCTCAATTTTGGACTTTTTCCCGTCCCGCCCCGTGTATATTAATAATAATTTTTTAAAAATTCATTTTTATATATTTTAGAGATGTTTAAGTAATTAAATAAAAATATTTATATTAATTTTGAAATTTTAATTAACTTAATTATTGAAATCATTTTATTATTATGAATTATAAAAAATAATAATAAATGTGTAATAAATAACATAATTTGTTATATTAAAATTTAATCAAACACATTTTATAGGAAAAAATATATTTAGTTGGGTGGAGTATTATAAAAAACCGTGGGGCAAGACGGTTATGTTGGCAGTGCAAAACGTCTGAGAGGGACTAAAACGTCCAAAATTGAGAGTTTAGGAGGCAAAATATCCAAAATTGAAGTTTATGTGGCAAAACGTCGAAACATACAAGAAGACTTAAATTGATAGTTCAAGGAGAAAGTTGTCCAAGATTGAAGTTCATGGGGCAAGTAGGCAACTGATATAAGTTCAGGGGGCAAAATGGATCTTTTACCTTTTCAAAATCAGATGACCCTATAATTTCCACTATAAATAACTATACGTAAAAACCCTATTAAGACACATAAATATATACCTACGTACCTATTCGTGATAATTTTGACAAGGATATTGGTATTTGTTATGGAGTCGGATGGAGCGAAACAGATTGAAGTTGAACGGCGATCAGCTGGCCACCTTCCATCCGTTTGGAATGCTCAACTTATCAACTCTTTCACCTCAACCTACTCTGTAAGTACTCATCTCTCGTTTATACAAAAATGTACTTGTATCACATTATATATTTGTTTTATTGTTTAACCTAATTAACTCCTCTTCGTACTTGACTTTTATTTTTTTACTCTTAATGGTATGCACAAACGGAAAATTAAAGAGAAAAATATAAAAAAAATGAAATTTACGTGATTCAATTAATTAAGGTGATCTATGTCCACAGGTAAGAAAAGAGATTTTTTTATTTCTTGATAAAACTATTACGATTTTTTCTAGAAAATCTCATTCGGGTTGGGTCATCAATTCCGATTAGATCATTATTAATTCAAAACACTCAACATTTATTGTTATAACATATAATTATATTTTAATCACTATGAAAATTGAAAAGAAAAGAAGAAACTTTATGCATTTAGCTAATTTAATTAATTATTTGGCTACTTTGCATACGCAGTATGAGAGTCACTACACTCGTCTGGAGAAACTGAAACAAGGAGTTACGAAATTACTAGTGGATCCGACGACAGAGCCTCGTGATCTATTGGATCTCATTGACAAAATGCAGCGATTAGCGGTGGCTTCCCACTTTGAAAAAGAAATCACCCACATTCTCACACAATTCCTTTATCCCAACTGCATCGCGCCCACTGACCTTTACACTGTCGCTTTGCAATTTCGACTTATGCGTCAACATGGCTTCTCAATTACAACAGGTTACATAATCATTGTCATACATATAAAATTATGCTCCATGCGTCTCATATTATCTATTCTTTTTTGGGAATTTTTTTGTCCCAAATTATCTGTTGGGTATTACTAAATACCGCCCCCCTTTTACTAGCCACCGCCCCCTTTGGACTATTTTGCCATTTACTTTATTTTCTTTAAACTTCAAAATTTTCAATTCTCTCAAATTCTCTCAACCTTCAAACTTTCAAAACTTAATCATTCAAAATCGTTCAAGTAAAACAACATCAAAACTCATGCACAAAGATTTTTTCGGATTGAAAGTATGTTTTTTTTTTAAAGAAATTTTTTATTTATTTATCATCAATCAAAGATTAAAATCCTCTTGCTAATATTGACATATTCATACCCATTTAAGCTAAATGAATTGTCCAACCAATACTTATTAAAAGATAAAAAGAAATTAAAAGAAAATCTAAAAAGATAAAAACAAAAATGCAGAAAAAAAACTCCAGAAAAAATAGCGGGTCGCGCGCGGATCGCGACCCGGCCATGGATTCGGGTCGCGCACGACCCGCTATTTTTTTCTGGGTTTTTTTTTTTAAAATCTTTTTAGATTTTCTTTTAATTTCTTTTTATCTTTTAATAAGTATTGGTTGGACAATTCATTTAGTTTAAATGGGTATGAATATGTCAATATTAGCAAGATGATTTTAATTTTTGATTAATGATAAATAGAATTTTTTTTTTAAACATACTTTCAATCCGAAAAAAATCTTTGTGCATGAGTTTTGATGTTGTTTTACTTGAATGATTTTGAATGATTGAACTTTGAAAGTTTAAAGGTTGAGAGAATTTGAGAGAATTGAAAAGTTTGAAGTTTGATGGAAAATAAAGTAAAGGGCAAAATAGTCTAAAGGGGGGGGGGGCGGTATTTAACAATCCAGTTATATGTTCCATTTAGATAATCAAGATACTTTTGACTAATTTTTACCCTTATTAAATGTGGGAAGAAAAACACATATTAAGTGCAGTTGGGGGTAGTATTGTAAAGTATGGTAAAAGTCATATAGAATTTTGTATTCCAACCAACTTTCTTAATATTTGTGATATGGTCAAAATGGATATATAATATGAGACGAAGGGAGTATATAGGTACTAATACTCCCATATTAATTAATTAACCGAAAAAGAATTTTTAAAATTAAAATAAAATGAGACAAAAATTGCATAATGTGTGCAGATATGTTCAAGCAGTTCATGGAAAGAGATGGGAAATTCATGGACAGTTTACGAGAAGACGTATGTGGGCTTTTGAGTTTATACGAAGCTTCGTACCTTGGGTTTCCAGAAGAAGATGTTTTAGAGGAGGCCTATAATTTTAGTAGTGAATCACTGTTGTCAATGGTAATGAAGGTTGATGAGATCAATAGTGAAATAGTTAAAATGATACAAGAGTCATTGGACTTTCCGCAGCATTGGAGATTTCCTTGGACTGAATCACGATACTTCATTCATATCTACCAAAGGGATGAAACCATGCATTCGGTTTTGCTTGAATTTGCCAAACTCAACTACAATATCTTGCAGTCTGTCTACCTAAATGAGGTGCAGCAACTAGTTGGGTAAGATATATATATATAGAGTTAACTTTCTATTCATCTTTTTTATATAGTAGTTGCAATACAATTTTATTACTCAATTTCATATAATTATTAGATGACCCATGCCAAACAAACCATGAATTATCAACTTACGCCATATATAGAGTAAATCACAATTTGACCCTTGAATTACCTTATACAAGTGGATCGGTCCGCGCTGACGCATCAGCCATTCAGAGATCTACTTTTTTGAACAATTTTCTATTCGAATTAAATTGTTTGATGCGTAGGAAAGTTCGAACCCACAGGTACAGTTTGCAAACTCCACTGAAAGTGTATTGAATAATTTTTCTTTTTGGCAAAAGCTAAATGGTGCACCCTTACACCATTTAGTCGCAAAAGCCAAAAAAAAAGTTTTGAAGCATGTGATAAGTGTAATGATGAGACATATTTGACTTTTTCTTATGACTATAATGTCCCTATAAAATTATTTTTCTTTTATAGAAGTTTTTTTTTTTTGAAAATATTTAAATATTTTTCACCAAGTTTAGCCCCAATTAAAATTTTATCCCCAATTTTAAGGGTAAATCTTAAATTTTGAGTCCCATTATCTTAGGGTTTTAGAAAAAAAAATATAAACAATTTTAATAAGATTTAGCCCCAACTAGATATGTTATAATTTTTTAAAGGGTAAATTTTAAATTTTGCTACCCTATTAAGGTTTTAGAAAATATTATAAACTATTTTTAAAAATTTTTTCTTGACTTAAAAAACTAACCATAATGATTTTTCATCTTTTATTTGGTATAAGGGTAGTTTTGACATACAAATTCTCTCTTTTATGAACAATTATTATTTAGGACTTCTATACCCACTTTTTATGCAATTATTAGATTTTTTTAATATATTAATGAGATTTATTCTCTTGGATTTTATATCTAATTAATACATGGGCGCACCAGTTAGTTGGAGCCTTTCTTTTTTTATACACATTTGCTATTCTAAAAATTGTAGTAATTTATATGGGCAGGTGGTGGAAGGAATTGAATTTTAAGGAAAAGCTACCTTTTGTTCGAGATAGGCTCCTCGAAAATTACTTCTTTGCAATTGGGGGAAGCGCCGAGCTTCAATTTCCCAAATCGAGGAGGAATCTTGTCAAACTTTGTTTTGTTGCAACAGCATTAGACGACATATATGACACATATGGATCACTCGATGAGCTTGAGAAGTTCACGGAAGCAATAAATTGGTAATTATAATACTTCCATATCTCTCCAACTATATATAGCATGCAATTGGGCGCAAACAAATTTGTATGAATAAATAACGAGACTTTTGGGTCTGGCGCAGTTGGGATCTTAAGGCCATGGAAGAGCTTCCGGAGTACATGAAAGTATGCTACTCTGCTTTGTACGACCATATTAGCGAAATGGCCCAAGATGCTTTGAAAGATAACGGCATGGATATTCTACCTTACGTTAAGAAACATGTAGAGATATTCGACCATATATATAATATATTTCAATTCAATAGAGACTAGAGAGATATATATGTGCAAATATGAATGTTACTGACATTAATATTCCATTTTTGTAGTTAATGTGTTACATTAAAGGATATCTTCAAGAAGCACGATGGATTCATAGTGGATATACCCCGACTGCAGATGAATATATTGAGAACACAAGGGTTTCAATCGGTGTGCCTTTATGTGTGATATATGGCATTTTTGGAGTGTTAGGACACTCTTTAAATGAATATTTGTCAGAATTCATCGAGCATGAGTCCGACTTAGTTTCTCTAACAGGAGTCATTACTCGACTAATTGATGATTTGCACACTGCCAAGGTACTCATATACTCCTCTTTCAATTTATCTATCACTTTAATCAATTTCACACAGATTAATAAAGCAATTAAAATTGCTTGATAAAAGAAGTAAATGACTATTCTAGTTCCTTGAAAGAACATAGAAGCTTGTTGAAACATTTAACAATAGCTAGTAGTTGAAAATGGGTATTATTGGAAGAAAAGAATTAATATTACCATGGATTAATTGCTAATTAAGTTACAGATATTTTCGAACAAATAAAACTTTTACATTCGTTATGGATTATTTTGATGCAGATTGAAATGGAAAGAGGAGAGAACATGAATTTCATCTATTGTTACATGATGCAAAATGGCGTCTCAGAAGAAGAAGCAAGAGATCACGTAAAAACTCTAATTCGAAACTCGTGGAAAAAGTTTAACAAGTCAATAGCTGAAAATTATGATTGTGCACCCGCCATTGTTAATGTGGCATTAACCTTGACAAGATGTGTTCATCGCATTTACCAATATGGGGATTGGTTTGGTATTCAAAGCCAAGAGAATAAAGATTGTCTTAAATCAATCCTAGAGCCTATTCCGATGTAAGTACTCTATATGTTAATACTTATCAAGCCTAATCAATCAAAATATTGGCTGAATTGATCCTTTGGTTTACCATGGTTGGTTCAGATGGTACTTGTTCCCCTTAAGTAAGGTCTTGGGTTCAAGTCTTGTGAATGGAGAAAATCGTTGTTGGGAGAGCTTTACACCTATAGTGGGTCAACCCAACTCGAACAAATTTAACGTACTTATATATATATATATATATATATATATATATATAAAATGATCCTTTTGTTTCTATTTATACCTCAATTTACAATTGAGGGTAAATTGGTCTTCACATGATTTATATCAAGATGAGTGGTCAAGATTTGATTACAAATCCTGAAGAAACTTAGTTTCTGCACCACCCTGATTCTAATTGAATTAGGAAATTCTTGTAATTAATTAATTAAGGCCGAAATTATTAATAAATAATAATAATTTCGAAATTATTATTATTATTTCCATATATGACGCCTCCTACCTAGGTGAGTGGCAGAGAGAATCAAATCGGAAGCAGTTTCCTTGAATATTGCTGCCTGATAGGGAGGCAAACAAGTAAAAAAGGAAAATTGCTTGTCATCTGCCCATGAGATGAAAAATACCTCATGGATATACATAGCAAGACCCAAGTCGTCTCCTAGTCAAAGGAGAGGCCGCCCTCTGCCCTGCAGAGAGATATTTTTCTTTTCCTGCAGGAAGGAGGCAGAGAGCTAAAGTTTGTCAGCAAGAGAAACATCTATGCACATGAGAGAGGCATGAGATTTTCAACCTCAAACCTCCTCCATATAATCGACGTACCACAATGGAGAAAACGCCTAGCCTCCTCCCCACCCCGGGAGATGAAATTGCAACTTGTATTTTGTTCAATTAAGGACAAAATGGTAAAATTGACCAATTGAAGAGGCTAGAGGCTGCGATTTCTTCCAAGGAGCATACCATGATGATCCTTGAGCTATGTAGATCATTTTGGTAAAATTTCATTCTATTCTGACATCGGAGTAAGAACTTATGCCCGGTTTTCAATTAAGGACGTTTTGGGGAGTGAAACCAAGTTCACCATGGTAGAGAGCTCGAAATCACTTGAAAATTTTCCCATAGTCTTATGGAGATAATATAAGCCTACTGGTGAAATTTTGGTTAATTCCGAGATCGTTTGCAACTTTTGCATTCTTTTCAGTTAAGGACATATGGCTTTCTCACCCCGGTTTAAGCCATTTTCTTAATTAATTATTATTTTCATGATTTGAAGAGAAAAATATGACTAAGTATAAGTAATTTCGTGGCATTGATGATAAAAGTCCAATTTATGATGTCAAGTGGCCACTACTTAGTCAAATTAGAGAATTTCGGCACAAAAGAAACAACGAAAGCCTGTTGCAATGTGAAAGCCAAAAGGAAGGATTGTCATCAACCACCTAGGAGGCAGACTTCCATCTCACATCCATGCAATGTGGCGCCCTGACACCTATTTTTCCCTCTCCCCATCAGTTGGAGGCAATCAGAAGAAGAAAGAAACTTCACTCCACCTTCCTAGATGCTGTCAACTGCATAGGAGGAGGATTTTGCCTTTCTCAGCAAGGCAATTGCATTAAATGCTCAAGCCCAAACCGTCCCCTATATAAAGGGAGGCCATTCTCAGGTTTTAGGCAGATATCACTCATCTCAAAAACCAGCTCCTGAAGCTACTAACTTGCTCCGCGCAAAAAAGACAAGCTCCGTGCTTATTTTCTCTCTGGCTCTGCGCCATTTTCACCTTCTTCATCACCAGTTCTTCACTCGTTCTTCATATTTTCTTATTTAGATCTTGTCTCAGGACACCCAAACACTCTTTTAGTGTTTTTCTCTTGTCTCAATCTTGTCTCCGGACATAAAAACACTGTATTCGTGTTTCTCTTTCAGAAATAACAAATCAAATTGTTATTTTCTTTTCAATCTCAATTACAATCACAGCAGATCTCCCAGATCTGATCCAGTTAGAGGAAGGCCCAGTTATGAAGAACAATTGTTTGTGGATCCAATGATTTAGATGCTCCGGTGTGACTTTGATCCAGTCCCCACAATCGCTTTGATCTTTTATTCTGCTGCTCTGCGCACCAGATCTAGTTTTTACAACCTCTTTGTCAATTTCAGCAAATTGACTGGCACGCCCTTACGCTGTCATAAAGAATTCTCCGCGAAAACTCTAGCAAGAGATTTTTGGCGCAACAGTTTCAATTGTAATTTTCCATTTTGGTATATCTAACCATTGATCTACATATTGTTTTAAATGTTAGGATTTTGACTCAAATCCTAATTAGATTTGAATTTGGATTTTTTAGACCTATTGCTTGGTGGACAAAAAGACTTGGTAAACAAGAATCCTAGTAGAAAAGGGATTCTTGGAGGCTAAGTTTGTGCTAATATAAATAAAGAGTTTCTCTATAGGATTTTGTATGCTTGGAGAAAAGATGTAGTCTGTTAGATTTGGGTGGAGACACCCCATAGGACAAGAGGATGGTACTTATGGGTGTGTGTGTGTGTGTGATTGTTTGGTTTAGCAGATGTGATGATTGGTTTGTAGAGACCGAGCGAGAGTGCTTAAAGATTGGTTTGGGTTTGGTTTAGGATTGATTGTTAGATTGGGTTGAGAGATTGAGTGAGAGTTATTGATAATTATGTGTTGATGTAATTTTCTATAACTAGTGGATTTCTCTTCTCCTCCGTGAATGTAGGCAAGTTCTGTTGCCGAACCACGTAAATTCTTTTGTCTTGTGTGGATATTTATTGTTTTAGTTGCTTCCGCTTGCATGATTAATTTGGTAGATTATAGTTTGGGATATCCAGGTTACAACATTAAATTGATCCATTACTCTTAATTTGTGTTATTGATTTTTTTTTTGCTACATAACAACCATAAAAACAAAATTGATCCATTACTCTTAATTTGTGTTATTGATTTTTTTTTTTGCTACATAACAACCATAAAAACAAAATTGATCCATTACTCTTAATTTGTGTTATTGATAACTATAGTTGTTGGAGTTAAACCAAGTCCAATAATATTTTTATGGGCTCTTTATTTATTTTGTTAAGTTTAATTTAATTGAGAGTTTTTATTTAGTGGGATCCATTAGGGTTTTAGTATTTTCTAGTATAAATAGGTTGTTTTGTCTAGGGTTTTAAGTTAGTCTCAAAGAAACTCCAGGTTATGTGAGAGGCTCAAAGAAGCTCCAGATTAGGTGAGACTTGGGAATTTGTCCAAAGGATGCCTCTGGTGAAACCCAGTTAAGGTTAATCAAGAAAATTGTGTTTGTGTGTTGTAGTCTTCATTAAAATTGATCTTGTTCTTGTTGAGTGAGTTTTTCAATTTAATAAAAGTTTCGTGTGTTTGGTATATTTCTCCTCTCAATCAATTTCAAAGTTTTTGGTCCTACACTAGCTATTATATCATTGGCTTATTGCTCAAAAAGACCCCTAAACTTACACAAAACGGCCAAATAAGCCCCTGAATTCTAATTATAGCCAAATAAGCCCCTGAACTCTTAAAAAGGCCAAATAAGCCCTTTTCGGACGGCTAAATGCTGAAATAAGGACTAAATATTTTATGATTTTCTCAAATAAGGATCAAAATACACAATTCCAACAAATTAAAACACGTACTTAGCAAATTTTTACAAATTAGGGAATCCTTAAATGAAAACAAATGCTTCTCATGTGTACACGTTAAATTTGATAGAAAAATGATATTATCGTGTTAATTAAAAATCAAACCCTATTAATCAAAATAAATTCATTAAACGTGATACGATATAAAATTATCGTGTGTTTTTCAGTTTATATATATCTCACACACTAGTATTAACTTATATTGTATCCAATTTAATATTAAGTATGTATTATAATTTGTTGAAATTGTGTATTTTGATCCATATTTGAGAAAATCTTGAAACGTTTAGTCCTTATTTCAGCATTTGCCGTCAGAAAAGGGCTTATTTGGCTTTTTTAAGAGTTCAGGGGCTTATTTGGCTGCAATTAGAGTTCAGAGGCTTATTTGACCGTTTTGTGTAAGTTCAGGGGTCTTTTTGAGCAATAAGCCTTATATCATGTATATTCAAAAGGACAAAATTGGATATATACTAATCCCTAATGTAGAAGTCCTAAGAACGTCACCGAAATTCTAAAGTTTCCTTTGGATTAGCTATGTTGGAAAATGGTTGTAATCATGTAGTTTACATATACGGACACTTTAAAGGACTGGTAATCGCATAACGAATGAGATTGTTTCTCTATCTCGTTCTAATTCTGTTAAGCTCCTTGTATTTCAATCATATTCATCTTTGATCAAAATCCCAAAAGTGTTTGAGCGTTCACCAAACCTTACTTTTTTCATCACCATTAACATATGGATAGATGAATGCTTCTGCAACTTGGGGAAGTGCCAACCGTCGTTGTTTCCACACCTGAAGCAGCCAAAGAAGTGATGAAAACCAAGGATTCCAATTTCATCAATAGGCCTCATCTTTACGCCGCAGAGTCTGTCACTTACAATTTTCAAGACATCGTCTTCTCTCGAGGAGATTACTGGCGACAGATGCGAAAGATATGTGTTCTTGAGCTCTTAACTTCGAGACATGTCAATCATCCCGATCAATCAGGGATGAACATGTTTCGAATATGATTAGAAACATATTGGAAAACGAAGGATCCACACACTACTAGAATTTACTAGAATAGCGGCGTTTTTTTTTTTTTTTGCATATAGGGGCGTTTTTAAACGCCGCTATTCGAAGTAGCGGCGTCTTTCTTTAAAACGCCGCAAAATAGGGGCGGTTGTTATAACGGCACTTCTGGTGGCGTAGCATGTTCCCCTATTTAGCAGCGTTTCTAAACCATAAACGCCGGGGAATCAATTTCTAGAACAAAATTTTAATTTTCGAATAGCGGCGTTTCGTACAAAAACGCCACTATTTAGCGGCGTTTTTCATACTGAAACGCCGCTATTTAGTGGCATTTCCGTAAAAAACGCCGCTATTTTGGCTTTTTTATAAAAAATATATCGTTGTTTTAATGGTGTTATGCAAATCCTTTAAATAGAATATATATTCAGAAAAATAAATTATCAAATATAAAATAAAAAATTATTTATTATTTTCATAGTATTTTACATCCACCTAACGGTTGTATAAAACTAAAAAAACCCCCAAAAAAAGTAGAATCTTATTTCTAGCACAATCCATTCAATTATACTTTAAAAGCAAAGGCATATCCTATATACATCAAATACCAAATAACAAAACCTTATTTCTAGCACAATTGAAACAAAAATATATAGTAACCTAATAACAAAGCAGTCCTTCTGTAGCGTTGGACTATCCATCCTTGTAGTTCTTCTGTCTGTTCAAAAACCAGTCTGAGATTTTAAAATGCCTGGGGTTGGCAACAATGGTCATGAGGTTGCCAAGCTCCTGGGCAGACAACTCACCAGCTCTGTAATAACAAAGCTGAAAATCAAATAAGATCTCCACAATAAAACACCAAGAAGTGAACATCCTTAACACCATAAGCACATAGCTTACTATATACATATTTCAAAATTCAGCTTATCAGACAGCCTAAGTATATCATGACTCAAAATTTTCCTCCGCACATAAATCTAATCCCAAATCTATATGCTTGTCTGACAGAAATACGAAAAAGCATAATATATCCCTGATTAAATTTGACAAAACATCTCAGTTATCCCAAAATTCTAGGTCTACCCAAAGTTCTGCCTACTCAAAAGAATCTAATTCAATCAAGAAAATTCAGTCCATGCACATTTTATTAACAAATGCAAATACCTGCATGTCAGTGCTTAAATCAGTTTAAGATTTAAGACTGACTAAAATCCCAATCACCGTTATGATTGTTGGAGGATCCAAAATCATACTAAGTGTGATTTAGTATGATTGTCACGCCCCGACCCGAAAGTCAAGCACGGACAACCGCCGTGTTGCCTTGAAACACGTGCCGGCCGGTCACGCGTACCATGGTTCCACGAAGCGTCAATATCAGATGAAAACGACGAAAACAAAAGTTTAAAAAACAAAAGTTTCCCAATCAGAGTGAAAGCATAATCGTCGGAATAAATTAAAATCTGTAGTAAAAAAAACGCTCTTATATTTAAAGTCAAAGTCATATAAAAGTATAGAAAACAACAAACTGAAATGTAAAAAGAAAACATGATGTTGAAGATAATAAGTAACAAGACAACTGCCAGTGGGACCCGTATCGTAGTGAGAAGTACCTCTATCAGCAAGAATCACAGCCTACGCCACCGACTCGAACATCAAAGGAAACGCTGATCCTAGCTACCCTGAAAGCACAACAAAATTTGAGGGGTGAGTACACGAATGTACTCAGTGAGTGAACCACCCTCAAAAGAGGATCCGAGAGGGTGGGGTGCACTCACAACCAAAACAGTTCATAAAACAACAATTATAAAATTCAGATCGTCAATCAAAAACGAGTACATAAAATCATTTATCGTTTCATGAAACAAATGGGCTGCCATTAAAACCTATCCAGAGTGACCTTGGCCCGAGTCAACCTCTGGAACCGTCAGGGGCAAACGGGTTCTCCGTTGAAGACAGCCCACTCACAGTTCAGGGGACTCGTACACCCCAAAAGTCAATCCACTGTGAGACTAGCTAGTGTCTCGATCAGCGTCTCAGCCGTCTGATTGAGCACGTGCAACACAAGAAAATCGTTAAAACCAGTATCATAATTAAAGTTTATAAACCACTGTAAAACAAATACAATCAACCAGAACCAGGGTAGGAAACCAAGATAACAAAACAGTCAGATAAAACAGAATAATATCACAAGAAACAGATAACCCAACCCCAAGATCTCACTCAAACAATCTAAGAATGTCTATATAAGCCATTCAACGTTGTATGATGAGTTTCAAATTCATAATACACAATCTAGAGTTCAATTAATCATTTCCGGCATTTAAGGGCAAAACTGTAATTTAATTAACCAGGGGTAAAATGGTAATTTTAGCTGACCAAGGGCAAAACAGTAATTTTGACATCTTAAGGCTGAAACGGTAATCCTTTAATCTTTCATGTTCAATTATCATGTTTAGATAAGCTAAATCCTTTTCTAGGGGCAAAGTTGTAATTTTACACATCCGAGGGTAAAATGGTCATTTGGACTTATCATAGGTTCCACAACGTACATACAGATATATTGATGTGAGTGATAGAGTCAAATTCTCTCAATTCCACCCTTAAAAGGTAATTTCATAAATTTGATGACCAAAGGCATAATTGTAATTTAGACCATCCAAGGGTAACATGGTAAATTGATAGGTCAAGGGTAGCACAACAATTTTACCCAAAAAAAGTCTCTACGGTAGTCTCCCAATCCTGAATATACGATCTTAAAGTTTAATTATGTGTATCACGCTCTTAGGGGCAAGATAGTAAATTTTTCTATCAAGGGTATTTCAGTAATTTTACTCTCCCAAGGTACGGTGTCATTCCTTACGTGTCATAATTGTTGACCCCTATCGATCGGACTCGAAATCGTAGCTGAACAAAATATATTAGTACACTATTACAAATTAGGGGTAATATGGTAATTTACCTACTCCAAGGGTAAAACGGGAATTTATGCTTCTACGAATAATACGGCGTTATACGATAATCGTTTAGATTTATTAATGCAACCAATGTCGTTGAATTTATTAAATTTTCTTCTATGGGTAGTTTCGTAATTTAACATACTAAGGACGATTTTAGTAATTTTACCCGTCTAAGGGTAAAATTGTAACTTCTCAATTTATTGGACCAAATCCTTATTTCTAAATTTTCTTATTTTTTCATGATCCCTTTTTCTCTTTTTCTTTTCTTTATTTCAAATTGGGCTTGGGTCTTGGTCCATTTCCTTTTTTTTTTAAACTCTTTTGCTTGGGCCTGGGGCCCAAGCCTGGCCCAGGCGCTGGGCCAAGCGCTGGCCCGTGCGCCTGGCCTGGCGCTGGGCCAAGCGCTTGGGTCGCGCCCTTCATGAAGTAAAGAAGAGAGAAAAAGAGCTTTGTAGAGAGAGAAGTGAAAGTGAGGGTGACGGCAAAGAGGAGAAGAAGAAGCAATTAAATCTTCAATTTTTGCAAATTGGCATATATGTCCTTTAGCCCTTCTAATTTTTAATGCCTCTCAATGTAGTCCCAAAGCTTCCTTTTAAATTCACTTACACTCCCAAATTTATTATTATTGTTATTATTATTATTATTATTATTATTATTATTATTATTATTATTATTATTATTATTATTTCACTTCAAATTTTTTTGTTATAGTACCAAGAGTAAAATTTTAAATTAATAATTTTCTTTATGGTATTACAATTCTACCCTCCTTATGAAAATTTCGTCCGCGAAATTTACATGCGCTCAAAACTCATTCATCGGATGGATACGAACATTGCTTTTGTATCCCCTTTTTCAGGTTCATATGTTATGTAATTAACACCATTCTTCTGCAAACAATCTTTACCATGATTATTCACTTAACATACGGTCGATCCAATTTAAACGTCAACTCTAATCGACTATCAGAATCCATTTGCTATTGTTCGTAACCAGTACCTTTCTGCAACTTTAAAGATTCCAACACAACATTAGTCATGTTTCGGCTTCAATTGAACTTGGTTCCAACATCTCATGGAAACACCTTTAGAACTATGGTCATCAACTATAAATTTTCATATCCTTTATCCAAATATAAGTATATTTCTATTTGTTGTCTTATGTTGCTTTAACATTTCGTATAACCTTTACTCCCTCATTTCACTCGTCAATAAATTTAGCTTTAGATACCGACTTCTCATCAATTCAACAAAGTATTAAGTCCCTTACTTTCCGTGCTTTAAACAGAATCAAACCACGCTAACCTTTTAGTTGTCATTGCAAACAACTCCGACAATACAAACTTTTGATTCTACTTTCTTGGAAAAGCACATCACATACTTACAAGGCATCTATTAAGATTGGGAGGGTCATTTCATTATATCCATTTCGTGTGTGGAATGGGGTACTGACTTCAACTTCCTCAATTATCATAATCTTAGTTTGACGCTTTGGTCATGACACATTAAAATTTCTTTATTACTTCAGCCAACATATTAATTAAGTTACTTCATGATCGATAATAGTTGTTTCCATTTCTAGTACTCCGTATTCACTTGTTGGCATATTAAATTGTTGTAACATGCTTTACGATGTCTCGCTTCAAGCCAAGCTACCAACCACTTTCTTCAATTCAATGATTAACTCCATTTTGCTTGCAATCATTAATACTCCAAATCTTATTAGGAAACTTCCCACTAAATTTCCGATCTTTTAATACAACTCTGAATTAACACTTGGCCAACAAACTTCTACCATTAAGTGGGTGTTTTCCAATGCTCTATAGAAGTTCGACTAAACCATTATGTATTAGTTTCATTCGATAAGCATTCCTTAGCATCCAAGTGGATTAACAAACCACGATCAATATTTACATTAGATCTTCCGTATGTACTATCCAATTAATTCCCAATCTTTTTCTTTTTTTTTTGCTTAGCCAAGATTCGACCAAATTGTGGACTTCGAATATTAGCTAATTGTTGGCACAGCTCTATTATGTGCCTCCCTTTGAATTTTTCTATATACACTTTATCTATACAATCATCTTATTCAAGTATACCCTTTATCTCTAAAATTTTTCTCATTATCATATGTCAAAACCGAATCAACACTAGTCTGATAGCTACAACTCAAAACAAGCTTCAAATCTTCATGATAGTGTCCAACTATTCCTTTTCTCAAACTAAATTCCCATCCTTTGTGATTCATCCAAAATTCATCATGGACTATTGAAAAACGAATGATGTTGATTATACCATGATATTTTTTGTGACTTGGTAGTCAACCTGAAGTTCTCGCAGAGTTTGGAGAACACTAGGAGATTTAAGTACTTCATAATCTATACATTTCTAAACAACAATGTCATTGGCGACGATCTTGTTCAGATTCAGTGAGAGACTTTAGCTTAACTAGTCAACTCGTCTCGTAATTTTAAATATATATATATCGTACTAAAAGCCACCCTGTTGATTTTTTTTTAACATAAGATTATCTAATATTAAGTTAAACATGGGAAAGACTCGTACTTTTAGTAAAATAGAAACTTGATCACGTCCCACAACCGACACTTATTTCTCCCCACTTACTAACGTAATTAGCCTTAATCGATCCTCCAATGACAAACTTCCATCTCCATTCGTTATTATCAACATTGAAACACCTAAAACAGAGGTATTAACCTGACAATATCTTGCTGAATCATTTCTTCTTTAACTTCTAGCTCAGTTTTATTCTACAAGCGCCACTTCACATTGTAAAACTTGATTCAGATAAATAATTCCAGGTTATACCATTAGGTCAAACTCAGCAACTCCACGGTGAATATTTCTGAAAATACTACTATTATCCAACATATCAATTACTTTCATAACCATTAACTCATTCTTTAACATGAACCTTCTAAATCAGGTCGTCAAGCTTGAACAATCATTATTTACTTGCGGCATTACTCGAGTCGTAAACGGTATGCGCGATTGAGACTCCAGCGCAGTAAGAAGCAACTTGCGAAAATGGTATCGAATGACAAATCTTTGTCGTTTATGACAAGAATAGATACGGCTAACATGGAAATGATACAGGTAAAAACGACAAGTTATGAGTATTTTCCTATAAGCAATTGCGTAGAGGACAAATGGTCCAAGAATTCACAATCCTCAACTTGATCTCTTAACGAGCTCAAATCGTAATGAGGATGTCATCATCGACAATGATCACGTTCTGGTGGCATGAATCTCTAAGAAGAGCAACGAGTTTAAAATTTTAGGAACCACAAACGGAAGAGACATGGAATTTAAAATCAAAAACAAAATTATTTAAAGAGACACGATGTTAGTATTAAAAACAAGGAAAACCAAACATTTTGATTTTTAAAACAAAACATATACTGGAAAGGCAGATGGACACCTATGCGTCCAGAACTTATCCTAAACTCACTATAGGCCCACTGGACTTATGAAACAAAGATAACAACCAAATGCTCTGATACCAATAAAGTTGTCACGCCCCGACCCGAAAGTCAAGCACGGACAACCGGCATGTTGCCTCGAAACACGTGCCGGCCGGTCACGCGTACCAAGGTTCCACGAAGCGTCAATATCAGATGAAAACAACGAAAACATGAATCGATTATAATGTTTAAAAAACAAAAGTTTCACAATCAGAGTGAAAGCATAATCGTCAGAATAAATTAAAATCTGTAGTAAAAAAAAACGCTCTTATATTTAAAGTCAGTCATATAAAAGTATAGAAAACAACAAACTGAAATGTAAAAAGAAAACATGATGTTGAAGATAATAAGTAACAAGACAACTGCCAGTGGGACCGTATCGTAGTGAGAAGTACCTCTATCAGCAAGAATCACAGCCTACGCCACCGACTCGAACGTCAAAGGAAACGCTGATCCTAGCTACCCTGAAAGCACAACAAACTTTGAGGGGTGAGTACACGAATGTACTCAGTGAGTGAACCACCCTCAAAAGAGGATCCGAGAGGGTGGGGTGCAGTCACAACCAAAACAGTTCATAAAAAAACAATTATAAAATCCAGATCGTCAATCAAAAACGAGTACATAAAATCATTTATCGTTTCATGAAACAAATGGGCTGCCATTAAAACCTATCCAGAGTGACCTTGGCCCGAGTCAACCTCTGGGACCGTCAGGGGCATTTTCACCATCATCGAATAATCAGTAAAAATACAATTTATCTTATTTTTCCAAACAAGCCCGTTCCCCTGACGTTGGCTTGAGTCCGGTACTGCGTGGTGGCCGCAGCACACCCAATTTAGCTCTCTCATGCACACGCCGAACCGGTAAATAAATATGGCGTGTCGGGCCTGGAGCGACGAACCATTTGGATCCAACTCAACTAATGGTTCGCCAATTAGGTCTAACTACTAGCTAGTAAACCACCAAATCAACCACATGTACTCCCTGGACTGCGTCCAGTCCACGAGTCCCCGTGTGCTTACAAACCATTCAAAACCATTTTCAATGATCGCTAATGCACCCAAAATAATTTATTAAAACATTTATAAAGCATTTAAATAAAAACAGTAATAAAACATTTTCCTCAACGGGTTCTCCGTTGAAGACAGCCCACTCACAGTTCAGGGGACTCGTATACCCCAAAAGTCAATCCACTGTGAGACTAGCTAGTGTCTCGATCAGCGTCTCAGCCGTCTGATTGAGCACGTGCAACACAAGAAAATCGTTAAAACCAGTATCATAATTAAAGTTTATAAACCACTGTAAAACAAATACAATCAACCAGAACCAGGGTAGTAAACCAAAATACCAAAACAGTCAGATAAAACAGAATAATATCACAAGAAACAGATAACCCAACCCCAAGATCTCACTTAAACAATCTTAGAATGTCTATATAAGCCATTCAAGGTTGTATGATGAGTTTCAAATTCATAATACACAATCTAGAGTTCAATTAATCATTTCCGGCATTTAAGGGCAAAACTGTAATTTAGTTAACCAGGGGTAAAATGGTAATTTTAGCTGACCAAGGGCAAAACAGTAATTTTGACATCTTAAGGATGATACGGTAATCCTTTAATCTTTCATGTTCAATTATCATGTTTAGATAAGCCAAATCCTTTTCTAGGGGCAAAGTTGTAATTTTACACATCCGAGGGTAAAATGGTCATTTGGACTTATCATAGGTTCCACAACGTACATACAAATATATTGATGTGAGTGATATAGTCAAATTCTCTCAATTCCACCCTTAAAAGGTAATTTCATAAATTTGATGACCAAGGGCATAATTGTAATTTAGACCATCCAAGGGTAACATGGTAAATTTGATAGGTCAAGGTTAGCACAACAATTTTACCCAAAAAAGTACTCTACGGTAGTCTCCCAATCCTGAATATACGATCTTAAAGTTTAATTATGTGTATCACGCTCTTAGGGGCAAGATAGTAAATTTTTCTATCAAGGGTATTTCAGTAATTTTACTCTCCCAAGGTACGGTGTCATTCCTTACGTGTCATAATTGTTGACCCCTGTCGATCGGACTCGAAATCGTAGCTGAACGGAATATATTAGTACACTATTACAAACTAGTGGTAATATGGTAATTTACCTACTCCAAGGGTAAAACGAGAATTTATGCTTCTACGAATAATACGGCGTTATACGATAATCGTTTAGATTTATTAATGCAACCAATGTCGTTGAATTTATTAAATTTTTCTTCTATGGGTAGTTTCGTAATTTAACATACTAAAGACGATTTAGTAATTTTACCCGTCTAAGGGTAAAATTGTAACTTCTCAATTTATTGGACCAAATCCTTATTTCTAAATTTTCTTATTTTTTCATGATCCCTTTTTCTCTTTTTCTTTTCTTTATTTCAAATTGGGCTTGGGTCTTGGTCCATTTCCTTTTTTTTTTTAAACTCTTTTGCTTGGGCCTGGGGCCCAAGCCTGGCCCAGGCGCTGGGCCAAGCGCTTGGGTCGCGCCCTTCTGGACCAAGTGGCCCTTTTTTTTCTTCTTCTTCTTCTTCTTCTTCTCCCTCTTCTTCCGGCAACCGGAAAACCCACCGGAATCTGGAAAATTCCAGATTCCGGTGAGACTCAAAAATAAATTACAGCCCTCTTTAAGCCAAATTCAAACCCCATTTTAGCATTTTCAACTTCAAAATAATCCTAAATCAATCCAAAACCAATTTCACATCACCAAACATCAAATTAACACTCAAACTTCAACAAATGTAGTCAAATTAAAATCACCAACACTTACCCAAAAGCTTCAAATCAAACTTTTCTTGCTTCCATTGCCTCAAATTCAATGCTTCAATGATTTACTCATCATCCTCTCCTCCAACAACAAAGACCCGAAATTAGGATTTGTTTAAATAATATCTTCAAAATATAACTTCATTCTACCAAAACTCACTTACCTTTAATTCTTGAAACTCCCTCAAACTTCAAGCAATATTAAAACTAGACTCATTATTGGAAAGGGTTTGGTGAGGAGAACATCTTCTTATAATTGCATGTTAATTTCACCATCAATTTCATGAAGTAAAGAAGAGAGAAAAAGAGCTTTGTAGAGAGAGAAGTGAAAGTGAGGGTGACGGCAAAGAGGAGAAGAAGAAGCAATTAAATCTTCAATTTTTGCAAATTGGCATATATGTCCTTTAGCCCTTCTAATTTTTAATGCCTCTCAATGTAGTCCCAAAGCTTCTTTTTAAATTCACTTACACTCCCAAATTTATTATTATTGTTATTATTATTATTATTATTATTATTATTATTATTATTATTATTATTATTATTATTTCACTTCAAATTTTTTTGTTATAGTACCAAGAGTAAAATTTTAAATTAATAATTTTCTTTATGGTATTACAATGATTCTCATGTCAGTAAAAGAAAATTTAGTTAAAAGGACTACCATATGATTTTCAACCTATCTTCCATGATTTGAAGACATGCCTATCAACTGAAACTATTATACATTACAAGTCAATATGCTAGACCAAAGGTTTTTATCAAAGAATTTAGATTTTAGAATATGTTAAAAGCAACACAAATATTGCCTTATTGGAAGCCTTACCAGCAGCTGATGCAAGTGGATAGCCAATCACCGATTCAATGCCCATAAAGAGAATGCCATTAACAGTGGCAAGGAACTCCAAGTTAGCTGATTGGCTGTCATAGGAGAAATCTAAACAAAATGGATCTTGATACGCTAGACTAATGGTGTAAATGATAGGAACATCACATAATGTACAGCCAAATGCAAAAATCAGGATCATATGCTTTGCTAATGCCAAAACTTGAGACAAATCCTCCTGCCTTACATCCAGAACAGCTCAATATTCAACCAGAGAAAATAAAAATACAAAAGTAAACATACCAATGCCCCAATTGGCATATCATATTTGACTGTAAATAGGATGTCTGAGATCAAATGTCCACAATAGCTATGGAAGCTTTCATTCCATTAAGGCCCTGATGAGCCTTGTTTAGCCACCATTCTGGTTCGTGCCATCCTTGCTTTGTCTAGATCAACTGTTGCATACACTTTTAAACCAATAATCTGTATCATGAATTTGAAAATATGTTAGAGAAATCATGAATTTTAGTATAGGAAAAGATACAATTTGAGATATAATATATATTATTAGGAATTTTAAAATAAAACAAAATTGAAAACTTGAGTTTGAGTACCTCGGATTGGCATAACATTACTCTCTTGAATTGAGCTACGAATATTTTCGCGAACTCTGATGGCCCATTAGCCTCCAAAAATTGAAGAAACAAAAGCATGGGTGATTAAGCATGAGAATACGTGGAGACTATGGAGAAAGGAAAGCATTAAAGTGATTTCCCAAACTTTGGGAGGGATGATTCCTAATGGAAATTACTTTGCTTAAAGATTATATGATAAATCTGACATAATTTTGTCAACATAAAAAAGCTTTGTTTAATTATTAACAAAGACAGATATATCTTGTATGCAAATGCCACATGAAACTTAGGCAATGAATTATGTAGATGTATCCATGTTTAATTTATTTATGTCTATTGGTAATGCATAGTTGTGTAAGTGATTGATGCAAAAAGGGAGAGCAACTGCAAGCATTTTCCAGGCCATCAGAAGAATAGAGAATAATGCTTAAAAATAGTTAAAATCATAGATCAAAATTGAATGGTGTAATCATTTTGTACCTTAGGTGAGAAGACTAAATCCTCCATACTTAAGTCTATCAATCTCATATATTGTCACATTGAGTGGGGTTGCCATTGTTGACCTGCGAAATCTATATGTGACCTTCAATAATTGTCACATCAATTATTTATATTTGATAATTGAAATTTTGAAAGGTAAGCAAGCAATCATCATCGACATTAAAGTAATATACCAGAAAATTAGGCAAGTAGTTTGTTTTCCCTAACCTCCAACAATTACGTATCCATTTTCTTGGATGGTTAAAATTCGACAAAGATTCAGGGCTAATAAATTGAAAACCCAAAGCAAGGTGAATGTTACCGCCGGTGAAGAGAGAGGCATCTATGTTGAGCGGCGCTGACAGAGTTGAGAGAGCAGCCAGTCGCAGCTGGGCTGTGTAGGTCGGAGCTCGACTCGCGCCTGGTCCACGCGAGTGAAGGCGCTGGTCTAGCGCGAAAAGGGGGCGGCGACGGTGCAGTTTGCGCGAGAGGAAAGCTCTGTGTGAGAAGGAGCGAACGACGCCGGTCTTGCGAGGAAGAGAGTGGCGCTGCTGGAGTCGGTTAGGGTCTGACCAGAGTAGATGTCGGGTTTCCTAGATTGAAAAGGACTTACCGAAAGTAGCTGTCGCAAAGGTGGGTGTTGCATAAAGGACTGGAAATTGGAGAAAAGCGATGGGTTTTGGGAAATTTGTAATGGTTTGAAATTTATAGCACTTTTAGGGTTGGGGAAAAATCGAAGAAGAAGGAATTTGGGAAGAAGAGAGAAAGATCTAGGTTACGGTAAGGATTTTAAGAACTTCAGCTTGGGTAGGCGTTTTTAGACCAAAAAAGATTTCGTGACTAAGTAGTAACCCTTATAATTTTTCCCGTTTAACTCATTTTACAAATGGTGGCGTTTCAGTAAACCAAACGCCACTATTGCACGGCGTTTCATTATAGAAACGCCACTATTTAGCGGCATTACTAACCAAAACGCCCCTATTTGTTTTTTTTTATTTAAACTTTTCCTTGAATTATTTTGGGGTGAAATTTTCCCACCAATTTTTCTAATTTCACGGTGTTTGTAAAGAAAACGCCACAAAATACTGGCGTTTTTATTTAAAAACGCCATTAAATAGTTTACTTTTTTTTTACCTTTTCCGTGAATTATTATGTGGAAAATTTTCCACATTTTTCCTGATTTAGCGGCGTTTTTGAACATAGACGCCGCCATAAGAGAAACGCCGTTATCTTCAATTTTAGAGTATCATAATAGTGGCGTTTGGCCAAACGCCGCTAAATAAACGCCCCTATATTAACGTTTTTTAGTAGTGACAATTAGCCTTAGAAGCATGCTTTATACTCTGTCGGTTGGCATAGTTTCACAAGCAGCCTTTGGGGGTAAATGCAAACACCAAGAAGCATTCAAGAGAGTAAACCAGGAAATTGTAGCCTTGTTTGGAGGTTTGAGTATTGTTGATGTCTACCCTTCCTTCAAACTCCTCCATTTGATCAACAAGTTGAGGCCTAAATACAGGCGGCTGCATTGAAAGGTCGATGGGATTCTCGAAAGCATCATTGACGAACATAAAGCAGATAAATCTGCAGAAGCAAATGATTTTGTTCAACTGCTTTTGAGTATTCAGGAACGTGGAGACTTTGAAATTACCTTATCAACTACAAGCATTAAAGCAATTATCTTGGTATAGTATATACTCCTATAATTTATCCCATTTTCCTTACAAAGTTACAAATATGTCAAAATTTTCAACCAAAGTAATTACTTTGTTAGTTTCGCCGGTACACTTGTTAGCGGCGCTTTAAAAAGCCACTAAAATTTAAATCGAAGCGTCATGAAATCCTTGTTTTCTTGTAGTCAATTAATTAAAGGAAAATTATTCAATACACTATCAGTGGAGTTTAGCAGATTACACATGCGGGGGTTAAGAGAATAGTTTTGTATTTTAAAAACAAAATTAATTCAGAAAATGGACATGTGTCTGTTGACTCCATATGTTTTTTATGATAACAAAACATTCTATATTAGTGAGACTAACCAAGTTATCTAGTGTACAGTGACAAATTGAGTAACATACTTAATGAATGGTTGTGCACAAACCAATCTATACAAAACTCAATATCACGAAGGAAACACACTATGAATTAAGCCCTCACTAATAAGCACAAGTCAAGAGAGATTGAAGAAGACTTAGTCCAAGACATAAACCAGGAACCAGCTTAGTGGGACTAATGCTTGATATAAAAGATGCATATGAAGAACTGACATATCCAGAAGGAAGGTAGTTAAAGCAAAATTAGTGCCATCAATTGTGAAGCACATTTTAGTGGGACTAACGAAAATCGACAGCCTACCAGACAGTTTTTGCCAGCGCCAGAAAACGACAAAATAACAGGAAAATATTCAAACAGGCGCTCCAACGGCTAGAATCGACAGATTTGTATTTAAGGCAGAAATTGACCGTTGGGAAGTGGTTTTGAGCATTCAAGAAGCCAAAAGAAAGCATTAACTCTCAAGAATCTCTCCCAAGCCGTACATCACTCTATTCTTTTGTATTTGCTTGGCTTTTGCAAGATTGTTCTTTAACTCCCTTATTGTAAATCTTGCCCAGAACTTCATTTGTGTACCTAGATCGATTACACTTCAAACATTGTTATCTTTGATTGTGATTAAGTGCGGGGAGCACTTGTTCTAGTTAGGGTTGAGCTCGGTGTTGATTTAAGCTTGGGAAAGCTTGGTTATTGTAAAGGCTTGGTGTAGGCCCGTAACTACATCGGATTAGTGGATTTTGTGAAATCCTTGGTTCGAAGAGCCAAGGTAGAGGACGTAGGTCAAGGAGGACCGAACCTCTATAAATCGATTGTCAAGCTAAGATTCCTCTAATCCCCTTTAGTTATACTGCCATTTAAAGTCTTTATTACATGCCATTCATTCTCTCCTACTCCCTCTACCATCACTGTTTACTCTGAGCACTTACACATTCTTTAATATTGTCATTCTCATTTATAGCATATTCTAGCTGTTAGCTATCTTGTCTGTTTGCTCTTCGCTCCCACTAGTATCTCTGCTCTATCTGGTCGCACTAACATTCTGTGTTGCAGAAAGTACTTGAACTTGAAAAGAAGTTTATAAAGTGGGCTATTCACCCCCCTCTAGCACCACATTCGGGACCAACAATGTCAACTACTCACCCCGCTTGTGGAGTCCAACATTTACACTGTCAGTGTATCAAATAATTACCCTTAATTAAACTTGATTTTACTATATGATGCAGGATATGTTCTTGGCAGGAAATGAACCATCATCAACAATTTTAAAATGGGAAATGATTAAATTGTTGAAAAATCCCAAATTAATAGAAAGGGCACAAGCAGAAGTGAGGGATGTGTTTGGGAAGAAAGGGTATGTTGATGAAGCAGAGCTTGGTGAATTAAAGTACCTAAATCAAGTTATTAAAGAAACTTGCAGACTTCATCCTCCTGCGCCATTATTGCTTCCAAGGGAAAGCAAGGAAGTTAGTGAGATTAATGGGTTTGAGATTCCTGCAAAAACTAGGATTATAGTTAATGCATTTGCGATTGGGAGGGATCCCAATCATTGGAATGAAGCTGAGAAGTTCAATTCAGAGAGATTTTCTGATATTTCGATTGATTATAAAAGATCTGATAATTTCCAATTAATCCCATTTGGTGGTGGGAGGAGGATATGCCCTAGTATATCATTTGGTATGGCCATTGTTGAGCTTACACTTGCAAATTTGCTTTACCATTTTGATTGGAAATTGCCTGATAGGAACAAACCAGAAGATATGGATATGACTGAGGTGTTCCATGCAGCTGTTCGAACTAAAAAAGAACCGTTAACTATTGGTTTCGGTGAGATGAAAAGCAGCTGTAGCAGTGAGATTTAGATATGTTTGATAAACTAGTTGTGGTTGTGAGGTAATAGTGACTATTTAGGACATTTGTATAAAAATAAGTATTCTTTATAATTTTATTTGATGCATATGATCACTTTTTTATTACTAAGTTTTCATTCGATTTCTTATTTATATAATAAAAACTATATTTTCAAATTTCTTTTTAATTTATAATTATTTTTATTCATTTAATTAATTTATAAATAAATAAAATAAATCTTAAATTTTTAACTCATATATAGTTTAAAGTATTTGAATTATTTTAGTAATAATTTTAGTTATTTTTGTAAAAATGCTTATTTAAAGAATATATATATATTATCTATACTATATATAAAAGTACGAGTTTTGTAAAACTTTTGAATCGACCATTATACCCTTATTTTTCAAACATATTTCTTAAATGTCATTGCTTAACTATTATAGTTTTATTCTACTAAAAACTCTATTTTTATTCAATGAAATCTAACTAGAACTTCCCGGCCGCGCTTCGCGTGCGACTGTTTTATTTTATGAATAGTCATTTCATGCTTGGTTTTTTCGTTATTTGGATTGATGATTGAGGGTATTTTGGGAATTTTGTGAGAAAGTTACTATTTGTGGGTCCCATTCTCCATAAACTAATATTTCTTTATTGGATTATTTATCAAATGATCCTTATACTTTTATGATTTATGCTATTTAGTCCTTCACAATTATAGGTTGGACGATTTAACGCGCTGGCTTTTATTTTTGTATTTTTTTCTATTTGTCCGATTAAGGTGATTCCAGTGTCTATTAAAAGGTAATTTGATGATCTGCAATTTTCATTAAGAACTCAAAAGCCAATTTTAATGTTTTGATTCTAAAAATTGCTTCCGAAATTTTGTGGTTTTGATTGCCGGTTAATTTAATATCGTATAATTTTTTATCCACATGTCCGATTGAAGTTATTGAAGGGTCGGTTAAAAGGTTATTGCATGCTTTACGACTTTCATGAAGGACCCCAAAGCTCAATTTGATCTACGAGTTTCGTGAAGGGTTCAAAAGGGAATTTTTATGTTTCAAGATCTCCATTAACAAACATTTTCTTATTTGGATTATTTATCAAATGACCCTCATGTTTTTCTCTTTATACTATTTAGTCCTTTACAAATTCTATCTTAATTAATTTAACGTTTAAGCTTTATTTTTTTTATTCTTCGTTCTATTTGTCCGATTAAGTTGATTCATGTGTCTATTAAAAGGTAATTTCATGAGTTACAACCTTCATGAAGGACTCAAAAGTAATTATGTTTCTATTCAAAAAAATGCTTGCTAAATTTGGTCATTTCGATTGTTAGTCTATTTAATACCATATATAATGTTCGATCTACATGTCCAATTAAAGTTATTCAAGTGTCGGTTAAAAGGTTACTATATAATCTACGACTTCATGAAAAACCCGAAAGTTAATTTGATCTACGAGTTTCATGAAGGGTTCAAAAGTGAATTTTTATGTTTCAAGATCTCCATTAACAAATATTTTCTTATTTGAATTAGTTATCAAATCACCCTCATACTTTTCTATTTTATGCTACTTAGTCCTTTACAAATTCTATCTTACTCGATTTAACGCTTCATTTTTTTTTCTTTGTTCTATTTGTCCAATTAAGGTAATTCAGGTGTCTATTGAAAGGTAATTTTATTATCTACAACTTTCATGAAAGATTTAAAAGCTAATTTTTATGTTTCAATTCTCAAAAATGCTTTTGAAATTTTGTGATTTCGATTGACAATTTATTTAATATATCATATTATTTTTATCAAGATATCCGATTAACAAAAATT